>BMAT01006452.1:169384-199051 GCA_019649035.1 Elysia marginata
TGTATCCTCCAGGAGGGAACAATCTAGGGGGAAGAAAGCAGTATAAAATAAGGTTATAATCGGCCCGCGCTTTAAAAATCTATTGTATCCTACGGGAGGGAACAATTTAGCGAGAAGAAAGCAGAAAAGCGATTAAATAGAAGCGGCCAGCCCATATGGTAATCCTCCCCGGGGGGGAGTGTAGAGGGACATTACTCTGTCCCCTCCGTGAGTTGAGGTCACGGGCCGTTATTTACCCACAAGCCCTCACTCACGTGACCAAGCCTATCAGCTTTAGGTCTACCGGCTTTGAGAGCAATCAGTCTGTATCCAAGTTGTCAACGAGCCTACATCAGTCTCTGCGACTCCTTGGATCTGGGCCCGGCAAAAGCCACCAAAGGTAAGCTCTGCAATCACAACAGACTTATCGTTTCTTTTGAGACCAGTTTCCAGTTTTTGTTTTGGTTTGTTTGGATACAGTTTAGCTTACTGTGCCATGAAGCTTGGGGAAAAATGACCATTTTAGCTGCTTAAGTTGTTTATGTCTCAGAAGGGTTAGCACAAGACAAGAGATTGATTGATTGAAGGGTATTTTTACAAGCCCAATTCCACTTCAAAGGTGCTCTCAGGGCTTGGGTCCCAATGACAATTTACGGGCTGCCACCCAGAGACTAGCGGGGATACCATGACTTAGCCTCAGCCAGTCACATTATACTGACAATGACCCAACCAATATAGCAGAGAGAAAGTATGAGTGACTGCAATTGTTGAAGAGTAAGCCTAGGCTCAAGTCAAAGTTTCCCCAGTAAGCTCTACCTAAAAATATAATATAGTTCTAGATCTAGGTAATGGGCTCTGTTTCCTCTCAACAAATCACCTGAAATAAGAGAGGGTGTTTAGAGCTAGATCTAGACAAGTCAATTATCTTTTTCAATCTTGTCGAGCCCGCAAAACAGCGGTCTCAAGACATACGCATCATGAACGACGCCATGTTGTTATTGCTCTGAATCTGAACTTCCGGTACCGGTGTTGATTAGAATCTCGAATGGTGACGTTTTTTATTTTTTTTTAAAGTTTTCAATTTCTCTTATTTTAATTTCGAGATATGCATTTTACCATTTGAAATACAAAACTAATAAGTTGATTGAAACTGGTATAAATTTTGATCAAGTTTAACAAATTATTACCCTTTTGCCCTAACTACCGATAAAACAACATGGCGTCATAAACACCGAATTCCACTATGTAAGAATCTTTCTTGTGCATGAGTTATTGAAAACATCACCAAGAATCTGGATGCTATAATATTCTACATATAGATTACATTGAGTGAATATTTAATTATAATTCCACTGTTTTAAAATTTGCCCTTTTTCAATTTAGATCTACTTTAAATTCCGTGAAAATGAATCCATGCACCCCTAACAAGTTCACCTTTCAGCTTTCAGACCTTGTCCAAAACATGCGGTTAGACTCAGACCCAAATAAACTAGATCTAGATCTAAGTGCTCATAAATCTGGAGATGGCGAATATATGCTATTTGCTGTAAGACAGGTGTACAATTTCGTCATGAACCAACCCTCTTCGAATGTGTATACTGAATAGGCCTAAATTAGGCTAAGCTCTTAGTCTTAATCTAAGTTGAAAAACAAATAGGCTATGTATGTAGTGTGTTATTAGTAGATTACAGAGCTAGAAAAGTAGGCCTATTTATTGTAAAATTTACTGTATATCTAGTTCAGGGGTAAGCTTTATTTACACTCTAAGTGTATTCCTTGCTCTTTCTCTCCGTCCTCTGTCCTTTCTCCCTTTGCCCTCTTTCTCTAACTCTCTCATTCCTTGCTCTCCCATTCCCTCCCTACATCTTCCATCTTCTGTGCACATTCTCTATTTCTCTAAAGATATACTCATACTGTCTAGACCATATATACCTAAAACCCCAAAGGAAATAAATTAATTTTGACTTATCAGTGGACAATTAAAATCAGTTGATAGATAAACAGGTAAATAGTTTGAATAATGAATTGTCCGGACCTGTTCAGATTATTTGGTCTCAACTGTACCTGTCTGTCCATTTCTGCAGATGTGCAATGCTTTAAAGGCGGTTAGAAAGTAATAAACTGGCTTTTGTGAAGCCAATCAATCTAGTTCAGTAAGCTAGTCTGCTATAACTTAGAAGTATACACAACAATATGAAGTCTATTCTGCATTTTTTTCTACAGACAACTTTTCGCAAATTATAACTCAGCCATGGAGTCCAAAGATGAAGAGGACTCTGGTGGCAAGGCCAATCAAGCAAAATCTATAGAGGAGCTCCGAACAAAGAGATTGGCATATTTTGGTAGTCCTGACCGTTTACAAACTTCCAACAAATTTGCTACTACCAGCTTGGATCACTCTCAGTCAGAAGTAATTAAACAGGATAAAAGTCAGCTGAAGGAAGAATCAAAAGATTCTGAGTATGCAAGAAATAAATCTCTAGACTTTAATGACAAGACTTGTCATGATTTGCCATATTTTTCCAGCCCACAAAGGATAAACAGGGAATCTCAAGAAATTAGAGCTTTTCATCAAATAGAAAATTTGACTGTAACTCCTGAAATATCTTGGAAAACACCTACTAAGAGCACCATAATGTCTCAAAAAGATAGACAGCAGAGAAGCTTTTCAGAGTCTCAAGATTATGATCCGGTGTCAGTTTTTAACAGTAATGCAAGTTTATCAGAGCTGGGTTTATCCACACATAGACCAGAGTCTGTCTCAAACGGAAATGAATTCACCACTGAACTGGAGGGTGGTATCTTTGTTGCTAGTCCAACTGGTTCAGGAAAGATGGCAAGAGATATATTCGGAGACAAGGCATCTGAGCAGATGAGAAGCGCCCTAGGAGATCAAGGCTTTGAGGACTTGTTGTCTAAAGTCAACAAGAATCTGAGCCTCCAACGAGAGCAGTCAAGGCCAGGTCAGAACAATCTAAATGCCAACAACAGAGCAGACTTAACGCCTTTCACGATAAATGATGACAAACACTCATTGAGCCAACAAGTGAGTGCAACAAGTTCTGGCTCAAAGGGTTTCCAGGAATGGAAAGATGGGGAGAAAAAGGTGCGTACGTTAAGCAGGAACTATGATCAAGTTACAGTCCCGAAAAATACGAAAAATTCATTTTCTGCTGATCAGATATATCAGCAGGCTTTTGGTGCTTACCAAGATCCATCTTTGTCTGGTTCGTTTGAAAGAGATCGCTACAGTGGCCATTACCATAATTTAGCAAACCATCCAACTTGGAGTGACAGGTTTCAGCATTCTTATCCAATGGATTTTTCCAATGCTCCAAAAAGAAGATTCTCTTTTGATAGCACCACACCAGATGGTGTTCAAAGTTCTTCTGCGCGTTATCAACTACAGATGGCACCTCTTGCCTGTCCACCAATGCATGTACCTCCTCCAGGATACAATTCTGGTCACTCTGGTGGTGTTCCCATGAGCCCTCACTTAGCAGCCTCCCCAGCTTCTTCATTTTCGTTCCACGGACCAGCCGCTCAAGGATATTTTTTCAGTGGTCAGTTTCGAAGTCCATACTTCACCCAGAATCAGTATGGCCACCCGTCTTACCCTCATCAGTATGTGCCTCAAAGCCCACCATCAATGCCTCAGTCTCCACATGGATTTCCCTACCCTCCACCTACCTATGATGGAAGTCAGCATTCAGTGCCAAGATTTCCTCATGGAGTTCCCTTACACCTGCCACCTCCGCCAATTCCTCCTCCATCAAAACAAGGAGCAGTCCATCCAGCTTATTCTACGGCATTACCCTATGGAAGGAGGAACAGTCTTTCGTTTCAAGTCAGTTCTGGTCCCTAAAATGATATTTTTTTATCAATATTTGGGGCATAGAAGGTCTTTATCGTTTTTACTTTTGAAAGAAAATACAGAAGTAGCAGCAGCAGCAGTAGTAGCAGTACCACTAGAAACATAGTCAAAACCACCCTTCACAGCACTTTCCTGTTTTCAAGGGGCTCAGTAGTTAGCTGCCCAGAGTAAAGGCTACAAAATTTTGTTTTGTTTTTCTAAACTATTGAAATGAATTATGAAATAAGGAAAATAATGAAATAAGAACCTTCCAAGTTAGCCAAAAGTTGAAGTTAGAATTGTGAGTTTGAGAATAATGTTTCTTAGTTTTATTATTTGTTTCTCCATTCAAAGAAATCTAAAAGATACCTTAAAGATCTCTGAAAATTATGTTTTAATCTTTGGTTTTTGCTTTCCTGCATGTGTGATTGTGTTCACTGTTTCAGGGTCCTGAGGACGGTATGAAGATACCACACCCACCTCCTGCCCCTCCTGCTCTCAAGCTAAAAGATGGCAAGGCTGAGGACCATACTGGTTTGGAGCATAGGTCAGACATTTTATATGCAATTAGTGGTAAAGAAAAGGTCAAATGTTACACACTTCTGCCTACCATTTTTTGAAGATGGTAGACGGAGGAACACAAACAAAATAGCTTTGTCCGCTCCATTTGTTGATTTCTGTAGTATTTAGCTTATATTTAAGTCTAAAATTTAGATTAAGAGTCTAAAATTTTGATTTATGTCTGGAAATCAATTTAGATAATCTAGATTTAAAGCTAGATATATATAAATCTCAGTTTAGACTCTGTATGAAGCCTAATTCTAAATAATCATTATTTTGTGGAAAAATATGAAAGTTTTTGTTGGTTTAAAATATAAGAAAGAGAAGCTGAAAATAGACCTTAAATTTTTAAATGAAGTTTTCTTTTTTTTCTGTCTTTGATTTAATTATTCATTACTTCTGCATTATTTTCAGGAGAAAAACTATTGGAGGTGTTCACTATCCAAGGCCTTCCCACAACTTCCACCATTACAACTGGGAGGGAGAGGGACCTCCTAACAGTTATAACCTTCAACGCTACTTCTCCTCTATTGAGATTAACCACCAGGGCTCTCCCATGAACAATGCTGAACCAGAACCTGTCCTACTCTCCAGCCGTAGCGTGGAAGGAGATTTCTACAGAGCTAAGGAGAGAAAATCCACCCAAGGCATCCCTAGTAACATTTTTGGGGACAGTGAAGAAAACAATGGGGAGAATGACGATGCTGTGTCTTGCTCATCAGGATTCACTAGCGTAACAGCCAACACGATGATGACTGGCGGCAAAGCTGGCGGTTTGACCCGCCGACTTGAGAATCTCGGTGTCGACCTGGAGCATCTGAGACACCTGAGAGTTGTGGACAGAAAACACGACCAAGAAGTGTCAGATGCCAATTTTGAGAAACTGTCAAAGGGCATTCGCTACTGCCCTGAGTGCTCCGCAGCAAACAAAGCTTACATGGATTGGTGCCTTGGCTGTGGAGAAATCTTGATAGGAGTAGAGCCTTCACTCCCAGGACAACGGAACAAGCAAAACGAGAACTCAACTAGTAGCAATGGCAACAGCAGCAAGTCAGAGAAGAGGTCTAGCAGAGGATCCGCCAGACGAAACAAAGGCAATGCTGGTGCTGCGGAACACCCAGCAAGTAGAGACTCATCGAGTCGGTCTAGTCATTCAAAGTCAGAAAGTGGTTTGTCGAACTCGAGGCACAAGGCGGGCAGGGCGGAGAGCTACACGCCCCAGGAGTCACCTGAGTCAGGAAAAGGCTTGTCTCTGTCCAGCTCTCCTGTCAGGTAGGGGTCATAGGTCATAGGTCATTATGTCAAGTCTGATGGAATATGAAACTTTGTCATTTTGTTATTTACAAAAGTTGAACTTCTTATATGTGTATGACACAAGTTTAAGCATCAGATCACGTACTGATATGATCAACTAATTCAGACCGCAATTTATTTTTTCTAGAACTAGCTGTTTAGATGAGATATGAACAAAAAGGGACTGTCAACGAATTTGCTGTTGACAAGAGTCTTTAAGACGTGAATTTAAGTAGATTCTACTATTGTTTAGTTGTGATTTCAGATCTTCAATATGATAGCTTTTTTTTTTGTTTGTAGAAAGACTGTCTTGTTCCTTTTTTACTTCAAGTAAAATTAGTGATTATTTGTATTGAAAGATCAAGGGGCACATGCCATATCACCAGAAGAAAATAATTGCTATATCTTTAACCAAAACTTTTTTTTAATAACCTATTGATATATTATGTTGGCCAAGAACATTCGTCAATGTCTTATGTCTGGAACAGCATCATAAAATGAGTCTAGTAGAAATGATGTTTAAATGGAGAAAATTCATATTCTCTATTCAAGGATCAAAGATTGGCGAACAAAAATTTCTTGGCATTTATTTTTAAAGTTCATAATTTATCCTATCATACACAACAATAAACTCATTGAAATGATTACTAGATATAAGATATTTGAGCAAGGGATTGGTTGAAAATTTCTTTATATCCTCTGTAATTTTTAATGCTTATTTTTCCTTAATTCCCTAAAAATAGTCCTCTTTGTTTCCCTATCTGCTAAATGCAATATGACTCAGGGTCATAATCAATGTCTATTGCATCGGGGGTGAATGACTTGGAAGTCGGAAATTTCTCAGTGGAGTAAATACTGTTAAAGGGTCCATTTTTCTTCTTTTTCTCTACATTTGAAATCAACAAAAGTTTTAGTGCCTTTCAAAATATTGATAGTTTTACGTTTAGAAACCTTGAAAAATTTTGTTTTGAAAACAGCAACACTTTTGAAGGCAATAATTGCAGCATCTGACTCATTTATCTTGGATGCAACACATAAATTTTAAAATAATCCTTTCACCGCTCTAGGGCGTTTTTAAGGATTCTTCAAACAATGAATATATCTTGAATTGTCTACAACTAGACTTATTTTGTGATACTTTACAAAACTGAGCTTTTTGTTTACCTTCTATGATGATTTTCAAACCCAGGCATCGAAGAGAACAGGAAGAAACTTCTGAGGAGCCAAAGGATAGTGGGCGTGCATCAAGTAACGATGGCCATGAAAGGTTCATATCTCTACCCAGTGAGGCTCAGAAAGAGAGCGAGGAAGACAGCTTCAGCGCTGATGATCTAGAGGTGATGGATGAGGAAGATTTTGTAGAGGAGGAAGGCGTGGAGTACGACTATCAGGACTCGGAACCAAACTTCTTTGAGCAAATAAAGGACCCTGTGCTGAGAGAGTTTATCATTTCGTACAGAAACAAACAGATTATGAAAGAAGGGCAGGAAGCAAATCCAGAGGATGTTTTAAACCAAAACATTCAAGATAAATCATCAAAACTTAATGACAGCTCTGAAATTTATGATGAGACTGTGAAGGAATCCATGGCCGTCATTTCGAAAATTGCCGGAACGCGAACAAGTCAATTCAACATTGAGCTGAATGCAGAAAAGTCAAGCATTTCTTTTGGGAAGAATTTTGAGTCTGCATCTCTTGAAAGGGATACCAGTGGTAAGGATTCTAAAATTGTTAACGATGATAATGTAGCAGGCCCTCAAGGAAGGCATGAAAGCAGGAGTGATGGAAAAAAGAGGAAAAAAAGAAAGAAGAAAGTAGAGCCAATGGATGTGGAGATATTTGGGTATGAAGAAATTCGCCAAAGTAGAGACTCGAGCCGGGCTTCTAACACCCACTCTATTCCTTTGCTCAATTTAGCTGGTTCAAGTGAAGAAGAGAGTGAAGAGATGACGTCAGCTGAAGATGGGGATGAAGACAGCGTGGAAGTAAATGATTTTTGTAGTGACGAAGAGGAGATTACAGATAACCTGAAAGCACTCTCAAGGAATAAGAACTCTTTTCACAGCAATGAGCAAGAAAGTAATGGTGATGAAGAAACTTTAAATGAAACTTTATCAGATCGGAAGAACAAAGGATGTGGATCACATGTTCAGCCGCATTTATCCTCAGCCCCTGAATTTGCCAAGGGCAAGGGTATCCACTCTCAGTCCAAGACAAGGCAGACCATGACCGAGAGCTTTAAAGGTGATGCTGGTGCTAGTAAGGGTCGAGTGTTCCACGCCAGCCAAAGGGGCAGACCAGGTGAAGCCACAGGCTATCAGCGTCACTGGGCACGCTCTAGCACAGCATGGAGTTCCTACCACCCCAGGGAGCTCAGCACAAGGTTAGTGATGGCATGCTGAGCTGGTGGGGGGGGGGGAGGGGGTGGTGGTGTTATGCTACATTGGATTACTAGTGTTAAGATAAAGATTCATCACCAAAACACCACAGAACTGTCTTGAATAAGTTGAAAAACCTTTTTTGATAAGTTGTTGAACAATTCTGCAGCTGCAAATGAAAAAAAAAATGAAGTGGAGATTTAACCGGTTTTATTGTGGGAGATTCATACCAGTAACAATTGTCTCTATCTCTCTATCATTAGATCAAGTTTAAACACCAACAGTTCAGACACAAATAAAAGAGCAACGAGAAAGGTCAACACAAGTGAAGGAGACTTTAGATCTTGGACAAAGGACAGCTCAGTCTGTTTGTTCCAGAATGGGGATAGAGATGGTCATAAGTCAAGGCCAAGCTCAGGCTCTTCAGTGTCAAGCAGTGGTGGTGGCGCTAGTGGTATCCCAGTGCGTCAGCGACCTTCAAGTGCTGAGTATAACAGGTATGTGTGTGCTCTCCTGTTGAAATTTCAGTGACATCCTTTGTTTGAATTATCATCGAGGGAATACGGAAATTCTTTGGAAAAGTGTAATGGAGACTATATGTTTCATGTGAATTTAAATTTTTTGCGAAGACTTTAAATTTAGAAAGTGGCTAAAAAATTACAACTTTCAGTCGATAAGTAGATTAACTTATTTAGTGTTGTACCAAAATCTGATAATTTTATGTTTTTACCATAGAGGAAATGATTTTCTTCATTGCCATATAGTTACTTTCCAATTGAGAACACTATTGCTTAAGATCTTTGATCCTGTCTTTCTTCATCTTGTATTTCATCTGTATTCTCTCTTGTTTCTCCAGACGAGCGCCTGCTGACAACTCGCAGCAGCGACCCTCCAGTGCTCAGGTAAGATCAAGCTTTGGCCATGCTGGAAGATTTAATCCTTCTGCGTCTCACACTGCTCAAGACCAGGCTACTCTGCTGACCCGCGGGCAGCCACGCGCGAAACTTAACAACTACATGACAAGGACACCAACAGCAACACAAGAGACAAGTAACAGCCATGGAAGGTTTATGTAAGTTGATCCTTTGGCTACTTTATTGTTATGATAGTTAAGTATAGTTTACACAACAAACCCGAAGGTTCTAACCGTCTAGGTTTCTTCCATAAAAATTGAATATTAACTCTTTCCCTTATAATAGGTGTCCTTGTCTCTGATTGCCCTATTTTTAGGTTACATAACAGATGATTTAGAATAGGGTTGTTGTAATTAAAATTATTATCATTTTTATTATGACTATTGGATTGACTGCATGGTTAAGTCTGAAAATCTGAACAAGAAGATTTTCAGGATGGAAAGGTACTAGTGTAATAAGTCTTCCAGAGAAAGATAAACTTATGTCACCAATCTCTTGTGGATGGGCTCAAAATTGACACCATATATTCGTAAGATATCTGCAATGGGCATATGAAGAGTTCGTTCTTATCATGAATTCTTCATTGCAAGTAATCTCTCATAAGAGTACCTAGAGTACAGAATAAGAGAAAAGCTCTGTGGTGTGATGAAGCAGGTACATGTGTTTGATCATTACTCTCTGTCTGTCTGTCTCTTTCTATGTCTTCTAGACAAGCAAGCAATGGTCAAAGTCAGACGGAAGACAGCTCGGCATCCCCACGCCTGCTGTGCCCAGAGCTTCATCGTCTTCCTCACAGCAGCCTTGAAGAAGATGAGCATGCCGGTAAATCTCTCTCTCAATCTAAAATTAAACATTTTTTTTGCTTTCAGCTTTGTCATTCGTCTTGTGATTAGTCCAGATAAGTTGGATGTTGGAAACTGTAATTTCAGATTTTAAAAGAAGCAGTAGATTTGTCTTGCGGCTAGGGAGAATCAGTCGGATGTCTCAATTTTCACTTTTAAAAGCTTTGCTTTTTTTTTACAAAGACATTTTTCTGAGCTTCCAAATATAAAAAATTTTATAAAGTTATCAATATTTTGTAGTAAGCTACCAAACCTTTTGTTGATCTGAACTATAGGATTAAAGAAGAAGAAAATTAACATTTCAATGGTAAATTGTTGGAAAAAAAATTTTTTTGCTTCCGACAACATTCACCCTTGATCTAAGATATTTTTATGCTTTTTGTCTTTATATTTTAAATCACACAGAATCACACAGAGTTTAAGTATCTGTCCTCAAAGTTTTGGTATATAGATGCAATTTTAAATGTTTATTTTTTAGCTCAGAACTGGCATTGCTTTTTTTACGTAGTATTAAAATGTGCTTGAACTCGATGGTTTAGTCACAGAAGTGCTGACTTCAAAAGAAAATGAAATTTATAGAAAATGGTTTAAACATGTGGTTGGATGTAGAAAAGACCTTTAATGTCATGAGGATAAGAAAGTGATCATTCAATATAGGCCTATAAGTGTAAGGGTCCAACAAAATTTACTCAACATGTGAATTTTTGTGATCTGGAGTTGTACGCGCCATTGGAAAGGCCTTTGAAAGCTCTTCTAGAGGGTGGAAATATCATTTTGATATCTTCAATAGGTCCTGACTTATTGCACTTGATAGACATGGAATCAAAACGGCCTACTCAAAAATCAAAATGAGGAATAAGGTCTTTAAGCCTTCATATTATAATAGCCAAAAAGTTCATAACCATGTCCTAAGGACCATTAAAACACACTTTCAACTGTTTTAGATGTGACCTTAAGTGGATATAATAAAAAAAATCATTGTAAACTTTCAAATTATGCAAACAAAATTTTTAGTAGAAATTTAACATAGTAATAGAAAATGCTGATCTTTTTTAATTGGACAGCAGGACATACAGACTAATTTTGTAGAAGCGCTACACATATTACTACATATAAAATATAAATTATACTACACAGACTATGTATTTCATATTGCATTACTATTGTTTTTGTTCGGGTTTTTTTGCAGATAAACTGCATGCTATGGCAAAGAACTCGTATGACAAGCTCCAACAAATGGTGAGGTCAAAACTATGAAGGGCTGACTTTACTACCATCAAGAAAATCTTCAATAATTAAAAGTTTTTCTTTATGTGCTGCTTTGAAGTTGCTTTAACCTCTTCATGATAGTATTTTTTTGTTGTGATTGAGTGACACAAAAATCTAGCTAGAAGAACGGTAAGGAAATTTCAAGAAAATGGTCATACCCTAGAATATTATTGTGGGCTCATTTTAAGAACTATTTATATTGAAGTTTATATTTTGTGTTCAGAAGTGAATAAGTTTTCAGATGATGTAAGTTGATTGTTCGTTAGTTTTTGATGATTCCATCAAGAACAGCTGTTGTGCAGAGCAAAACAAAATCGCGGAATTGTCTAGGGGATTGAGCCAAAGACTAGGGCCAAGTATGAAGTACACATAGGATATTCTAAAGAGAAAGAGCTCATTTTACATTTTTTAAAAAAGCTATAAACTCGATTTTCAAAGTAGTTTTAGCGTTAATATAATAATTTATCTAGACATTCATTCGCTAAAGTGTGGTACGTCATATTCATATCACCTAGCATTTAAGCGTGACGATGTAAGTACAGCGTCTTTTCACTTTTTGCGTATAGATAAATATTGCGTAGGTAATTTGTTCATGCACAGCAGAAAAGGATTGGGCTCTATAATTTCTGGAGATAGTGCCTTGCTTTTGTAGGAATTAACAAAATTTCAACATCTTATCTTAGGATGTTTTTGCTTATAATTAGTATTTATACCCTTGACTACCAGATAGGTTATCTGTACTTTCCAAATAAAAAATATTTAAAAAATAGTAAAACTTAAAATTTACATTATTTTTACCAAAGAAAACAACAGTTACTGTTATATTTACATTATCAATATTTTGGCGGAGGGCCAGAAATGACTTTGTCCGTTTTTTCCAAAATTCTAAAAATAGCGCTACTGAGACCACTACACCTTTTTCTCTTAAATTTCCTGATAAGCGAATTCCCACACCAATTGAATATTTGAAGAAAACTTCAAATTCATTTTTCTCAAAGCCTTAATTCTGGACAAAGTAATTTCTGGCTGTCAGTCCATGATCAGTGATATGCATTTCATGGTTTTGCCCCTTTGACTATTTATGAGGCTTAAAAGTGAAAATGTTTTTAAAATTTTCCAACTTTTTTATGTGCTAAATACTTGTATCCCTGCACGCATTATTTTTACTGCTCAATCGCTGTTGCCTCCCCCTTATCACCGGCTGTGTTGCCTAGCAATAACACACTTGCTCAGAGATCGGGATGTGTGTGGTTCGATCCCTGGCCGAGTCAAACCAAGGACTTTCAAATTGGTATTAGCAGCCGATACACCTAATGTCTGACACTATGGATTTGGTGTTAAGTCTGGTCGGCCCGGTGTCAGGATAATGAGACTGAGTGTGGTGTGCACAAGTGCTCCTTACTTCACAGTGTGGCAGCACGCTTTCAATTGGCCCCAGTGCCGTCTCTGATATAACCTCGAAGTTAATAAATCAAACTATCAATCAGCCTCCTGCTTATTCTCTCTCCCCCCCTCTCTCTCTCTCTCTCTATCTCTATCTCTCTCTCCATCCCTCTATCTCCTTACCTCTGTTCTCTCTATTTATAGACTCCTCGCATCAGTGGTGGGGAGGTGTCTATTTGGCAGTGCTTGCCAGACGAACTGTGGCTGTACGTGTTTGAGTTCGTCTCTCATGGGGATCTCAGCAGACTGATGCGGTCATGTCAGTATTTCTACAGGCTGGCCAATGATGAAACACTTTGTGAGTAATGATTTTTTGTAATTTGCTCTACCTTTTATCCCCTTGAGTGCCAGTTAGATTGTCTGCCCTTACCAAGTGAAAAAAGTTTTAACTAAATAGTGAAATCAAAATTTGTAATAATTTTTTTGAGCAAGACAAATAATATAAATTGTTGCAGCTTACATTGTCAATATGCATTTCATGGTTTTGTCCCTTTGAACTTTCCAAGAGCAGTTTAATGTAAATCACTCAAGGGCTTAATTAAAGTATATCTTGGGTCCAGGGTATGAATGAGTTGGAATTCGAACATTTTTTTGAAAAATATCTTTTTTTTTCTATTTCTGTACTTTAAATGAACAGGAGATTCAATAAGTTTCCACTAATATTGATAATTTTATGAATTTTTCCACTTCCTTGCTCAAGAGATTAGAAAAATGTCTCGATCAAATCGTGAAAACTGCAGCATACGACTCATTCACTTTGGACAAAAGACAAATAAGTATTCAACAGCAATGTAAATGTTTTTGCATAAAAAATGACACTTACATTTTTAGTCATTCTGATTTATGTTTTAGCCTTTTGTTTAGGCTTTGCATCAGTAAAGCCCAAGATTAAGTAATTTTGCCAAAGTTGGACTGCCACCATTCCAGTTTCCTTTGAACGTACAGTGGAACACCTCAATTAGGACCAACCCTCTTATATGAATTTAAATTTGAGGATGTCAGCTTACATGAGTTTTGTTACTTAGCCCCTTAGACCTGTTTTTACCAACATTTTTCCAGGTCCTTATTCAGGGTTTTTACTGCAAGTTGTAATGCAATCACCAAATCGTATTCTTTTTTATGTTGACAAAATAGCTTAAAGATTAAAATTTTCTTCTGTGAGCTGTAATCTGAATTGTCTTTGAGCCCTTGAGTGCCAGCTAGGTTTATAAATCCATTTTCATACATTTTACAAAAGTGGATGTGTTGCTGAAGGTCATGCTTTTTTTAAACAAATTATATGTACGTATTTGAGACAGCAATTTTTTCTCAAGTTTTTACTCCATCCTCTGTCGTCTTCTTAAGTTACCAAGTTCCCCCAAACATTTTTTTTCAAATTATAGGAAGTTCATCAAAACAAAAAATGTGATAATTTGAAAAACAAAATGTAAGGAAGTTTTTTTTTCAATCTTTTTTTTGCTTTGCCCCCCTCTGCATCATACCCAGGGAAGTACATCACCGTGAGACCCAAACTGGCAGTGAATGATGTCCACCTGGCAGCCATAGCTCAACATCAACCGCTCTCCCTGGCTATGGTTATGTGCAACGGTCGTTACGTGTCTCAAGAAAGTCTTCAAAACTTTTTTAGCGAGACTCAGGGCAGGCTGAAGGTACTGCAGAAACTTCCTATTTGAAGTCTGATAATTCAACATTCTCATTATTCAATTTTTTTAAAGAGAAGGATTTCTTTTGTGTCTTTTTTTTAGATGTGAACTCATATTTTAGAGTTGGATAAGTTCATATTCTTTTCTTATCAAAGCTTATCTTTGGACCTATAGGAAATTTTCCTTCTGTTCACTAGCAGTTTTACTCCGTCAAAGCTATTAAGGCTTATGAGAAACTGTCTCGGACCAAAGCTGCAATCTCAAAACCCACATAGAGATATCTATGACCCCCTAGAAGTGTCTTTGGTGTAAGGAAGAGTCTTGCAAGAAAGGCAGGTGCTCATACTAGGAGCGATAGAGCAGAAAATTTTCATAGTAATGTAACCTTGTGTATAATTTTAACCCTCTTCAGTGTTTGTTGATTCCCAAGAGATTTGAATTACGAGGATTCTGCCATAGGATCTTTTTTTCATGAAAAATGAGTCGCAGGATTGAGGATGTGTCCTTTGTTATTTGCCATTTACAACAAAAATAATAGAAGCATGGAGAATTACTCTCCAATGGTTTTCAATTGACACATGTGTCAAAAAACCCATCAAAAGAATGAAAATACAAAATTCTGCAAATTCCTAGGAACCTGAGAGTTTCATTAAAAGGTAATCATTTATAAACTGTGAAAGCTATTTTTCTGTACAATCAGTTTTTTTCTGTCTATTTTCCGAACCTTTAGTTTGGTTGTTTTTTTTTAATCAAGTAAAAGGCTATTTTTAGGTTGGCAGATAAAAATCTTGCCAACTTTGGCCCTGGAACTAACAGGTGTATTGTTCATCGACTAACAAAATCGACTACTATAGTGGAAAGAAAAGATCTATAAATATAGCATTAAAACAAATGTAGCTGCATACAATACATGTTTTGAAACTTCTCTCTCTCATACAATATTTAAATATATTTTTGTATTCTGTCAGCTGAGAGCCAGGAGTGACTAAGTCCATTTTCTCCAACATTCTAAAATTAGTACCACTGAGACAGCCATGCCTTGTTTCATCTTGTCTATTAATATTGTACAAGTCAACCCATGGGTCAATTCATAACTTATGTTGAAATTTGACCTTTTTATGACAAGTTGAAAATCGGAAAAAAAAAATTCATATCCATTTTTTCAAAACATGAATTTTGAACATATTTCTTTATAGCTGTCAGCTGACAATTATTATCTTCTATGATTTTATACTTTGTCCTGAATGTAGGAACTCAACATCTGTGGTTGTAGTCATGGTTTTCTAGGCGGTGCATTTGTGCTAGAAACAGCTGCCCAGTATTGTCACAGCCTCACTCACCTAGACGCCAGCTATTGCAGCCTCACAGACAAGTCCCTAGAGGCCATCGCTATGTGTGCAGAAAGGTGAGTCTCATGAGGAGAATTTCATGTTTTCCTAGCAAGTTAGGGATTTTATTGCTATACTGTTTCTAAGTAAAAATTATGTTCAGTCAGATAAAAGTGGGCTGAATCAGGGCAGTTCAGACAGAAGTTGAAATTTTCACTCATTGTTAAGTTATTAACATTTATTAAAACTGTAGGCTATTCTGTGCTCTTGAATTGGTTAAAAATTTGTAACTCTAGCTGATTTACAGCTGGAGTTATTCCATTTTGAAGACAATAAAGATAGTGTACTATAAAACAAATCACTCTATAGTTCAGTGTGCTTTAACTCAAAATTAGTCTAAGCAGTTTGTGCCTGCCGGATTCACATTGGTTGACTCACATATTATTTCTTGTTCAAGATTTGTGGCTGACGGCTCAAAGAATAAAATGCTTTCGTAACCTTGCAATACTTGTGCCCTATCCTTTGGACAGTTTTGTAAAGAAAAGTGAAGCTTTGGAAACTGAAAGAAAAAATCTTTGATGATAGAGACATGGTTCTCTGATTCTTTGTGAGATAGAGCCTGGGTTGTCACTGTCAAGAGCCATTTTGCCTTTTAAAAATTTTAAATAAATATTTGGTTTAAATTTGTTGCTTAAAATGTATTTGCTGTGTTTGTCTTATCCATTAGTCTTGCGTTTTGTCCAAATGAGTCTTAAATTGTATGGCTTAGTTTTGAGACATAGGCTTTTTAAAGTTTAGTGGGTGTTCAGAAGTCAAAATTTTTTTAACGAAGATATTGACTCTGAAACCATTTTAAAACAGTTTTCACATCTAATTCATGTTGAAACACCATGTTTTGTGTTTTTAATTTTAGTTGACATGGTCGTTATGGCCTCGATAGCTTTATAAACGTCTAAACTTTAAATTATATTTTCTGACTTTTTTAAATCTCACAAGACCTTACCCTGCCGCTTTCAAATGTCGATAACTTCATACAGAAGCGTCATAGAGTTTTTTTCTGGTGTTGTGCTTGAAAGTAAAGAAATTAAGTCTGTGAAACCAATATCTGACTACCTAATTTCGACTTAAGACTCATTTTGACAGGTTGCAAGACATTTATTGTAACAGTTTTGGTGTCTTAACTGTGACTTGTATTGTTAATATGTCTGAGGACCATTTATTTGAGTGTGTTTGCACTACATCTGCATGAGAAATATATAGATAGATGTTATTATTTTTATTTCAAATTACAGAATTAATTGAACAGGTGTGTTATGTTTTTAAAAAAAATGAAATTTACCAAAATAAAAGAAGCACGTATTTAGATCTAGATGTAGATCTGGAGGCCAAAATCACTTGCATCAAAGTTTGCCGCTAACCCAAATAAAAATCGTATCTTTACCAACAATGAGCAAAAGAAGGAACAGCATCACTTAAAATGCAGTTAACAAGATCATAGTACACATCTTTGTTTACATTTCTTTCCCTCAAATTTTATATATAATGTTCTTTATCATGTCTGCCTTTAACAATCCAAGAGCAGTACCTTCAAAGTAAAGAAGAATTAAAAGAAAAGATGTATTTATATTTGTTTCTCACTATTTTCACAGGCTTGAGAGTTTGTGTGTGAATGGATTTCAAAGCCTCAGCGATGCTTGTCTTCTTAAAGTGTTGAAAAAGCATGGCAGAAGGTCAGTTGTTGTTTTTTTTGTTGTTGTTTAATAAGCAATCTTTTTATCGATATTGGGTTCTGGAACCATCAGACATAGTAAAACACTTGATGAGTACATCTGATTTGAAAGAGAGAATTCAAAAGGACTGAATTGTCCTAATCTTGCACATACACGAGAATACACCAGAGGTGGTTTGTCAATCAAAAGAAGAAGGTCACAAGACAAATGCTTAACATCCTCCAAATGAGGTCAAAACTTCAATATGGTATCTGTTGATTGTAAATATATTCAACAATCTTTCTGGTTTACAACTGTTTTGAGATTCCTCAAGTTAAATTCCTTTCATCCATCTTTTATCCAAATGCACTCCATTTGTTTGCCCATAGTCTTTCTCTCCTTTTATGCACCTATTTACTTCTCAACAGTTTAGCCTCATATTCACTCAGTTGAAGTACTCTCCACACATGTTAGATTAGAATGTATTGTTAATTTTTTTTTTTCAAGGAAATTCATTGGCATTCATCAACCTTTTTATTACAAACCTTTAACTCTTACTGTTGGATAAATTGGTTTTACTTTAACTCTCTACATTGTTTATGGCTATTAATTGCTTATTTAACTGTCACCTTTCTCAACAGTTTAAGAACTCTGGAACTCTATGCATGTTTCTCTCTGAGTGCGTCTTCGCTGCGAAGTCTTGGGGAACACTGCACCAACCTGAAGAAGCTTTGTTTAGGGAGCTGCAACAAGGTAAAAACTGACGCAAGTAGAGAAAAAAAATATTTTTAAAAATTTTAATACTGAGATAATTAGTGCTTCTATCATTTTTAGAGAAAACAAAATTGATGGAGGATGGGAGGATGAGATAAGATAAGATACATTTTATTCATCCGATGAATGCAAGGGTGTCACAGAAAAGAGGTCACCAATACAAATAGGTGGTCGGATAGGTAGATTCGACAGTGTAGAGTTGGTGGGGTTTTTTTCTATCAACGTGAAGAGAAAATTGAAATGTGATGGAACAAGTGTTTTTCCAAGAGTGAATGTTTTTATAGAGTTTTAGAACTTTTGTGACTCAAAAGAAACAAATCCAGTCGAGTCCAGTCAACTATAACCTGGATCATTTAAATACATGGATAATTCAAACTATATTTATTTCACCGATCTTTTTTTCTTCTTTTCTTAAAATATACGGATAATGCAAAGCTCAACTTTGTTCCTATTGGGTTCTTAGTATCCAGGCTGGACTTGAGGACCTAATTACTTCTCAAACCTGAAACTGATGTGGTTAATACAGGTCAGGCTGAGAGAGTAGCAGTACCTGGCACCTTGATTCTTCAGGACAAGTTAAATTCAAAACTGATTTTCTTCTTCTCCCCCAGCTCACTGACTCAGCCATGGTGACACTGTCTGCCCACTTGGCTCGTGTAGAAGAGCTTGATCTCAGGGGCTGTAAAAATGTGAGTTTACTTGCTCTTTTCAGAAGAATCATACAAATATGAATATAAAACTTTATTTTTCCGATGACCATGGATATTTTTTTTTTGGTTCGGGTCATATTTTGTTACACAAAATATGTACATAAATAGATATATATGTCTCAATCATTCTACATTGGCTCATCTTTTAGCACTCCATTTTTCAAAGCAATAATTAATGAGGTCATTGAGAATAGATACTTAGGGAAAAATTCATAAAAATAATAATCACAACTAAAATGTTGTATAGGTAGAAACTAATATATGAATGTTAAAAACAAATTTCAAATTTAAATGTTGCGCTTTTTTTTTCAAATCAGATAAAGAGTGAAGACTTAGCAACAAATAATTTTTTTTCTTTTATTGCTTTGTAGAAAACCTTTGAATCATGGTTATATTTAGTATTATTATTCAACACTAAGTGTTGTATAGGAAAATAAATCAATCATAAACCTTCTTACAGAAGATAAAATAAGAAGAACTTAATTAAACCCATCATGCGAAACTTTTGTGCTTTCTTAAGTAGTTTAGTGCCCCCTAAACTTGCATGACGGCAAACTTATACAGAGAAATTTCTGTGCACAAGGTTGTCATAGACATGCACTTTCGTAGAAATGTTGTCATGTCGCAATTGTATATTATATGTTGATAAGACAGTTGGGGTTGTATATATATATGCAGTCAAAGATGTATGATTTAACTTATGTGAAAGAAAATAACAAATTTGTGGTCCCTTGATGTAATTGGTTTTTACTGTTATGACCTACTGCTGAGTCTAGAGTGCCAAATTGATAAACAGTGTTAGTATCAGTTCTTCTTATCTTTGCGTTGACTTTCATTACAGTTGAAGAATGATTGCATTCGCAAGATTGTGAGAAACTGCCCCCGACTGAATCGGCTTGTGTTGGCAAACTGCCCCCACATCTCTGATCTGGCGCTCACTGAGATCGCAACTCATCTCAAGACAACTCTAAGGTTTTTTGTTTTTTTTTTGGGGGGGGGTTGATTTTTGTTTTTAATTCACGCGCAGCTTTCGTAGTTTATCAGTCTGATATCTCCTGCTTCTTTTTGTTTGGGCTGTATATGTTATGTTGGAGGGGACCAGCGAGAATTAGGCGTTCCGACTAATTTTGAATCAGAGCCCTTGTAATTTAGTAATTTCTTATATAGTATACTATTTTTATTTTCTGCAAAAGGAATAACTTGTGATGAAGATAAGCTTAAGTTTAGTTTAGTTCAGTTTACATTTGTAAAAGGCGGCATTTGCTATCTTGTAAACACAAAATGCTCTAGGCACAACAACTTTTAAGATTACTTCATTAAAAGAAGTAAATATTTTTGGCATTGAAATAAGCCAATATGTTTAAACAAATATATTTATATAGTCACTGCAAAATATGTAGAAAATTAAAGTAAATATTATACTTTAGAAAATGAATAAAACAGGAAAAAAACTGTTTACAAAATGCTAAAATGCAGGTGGACTTAGATTTAGATACATTCTGCATAACGAATTATGTCTAAAATAGTTATAATTATTTTTGCTTCTTCAATGGTATAGAGTTTAGTTTTGATAAATGTTTTGACCAGTCAATATGTCAAAATTGCAACTTGTGCTTGATTTGCCCTGATTTCAACACATAATATAGGAAATAAGGTTTTACAGTTCAACTAGTTTATATTTTTTTTTAAATATGTTCATTCATTCTATGAAATCTGTCAAAGAAAAATGTTTAGCAAGAGAAGGGATTGTGAAAATCCAGCAGATCAAAAAGGTTGATTTGTGTTGCTAGTCAGTTTAAACAATATTGATTCTGATACATCTAATGGTCGACCGACCTAGCTCAAATCTCTAGGCATAGACTCGTATCATCCAAATTAATTTACAAATCAATTATTCTTCCTTGCAGAATCCTCGAGTTGTGTGGCTGTAACAACATCACTGATCAGGGGGTGACAACTCTTGCCAAGAATTGTGACCGTCTCGTCAGTGTAGATATCAGCTCAACCAAGTGCTCAAGTACAAGGTATGGTGGGAAGGGGGATTCATACTAGTGCCTGGTCAGGTCTGTTGCCCGAGAACGCCTCCATTTCACAGAAGATAACGTAAACATTTCGGGTAACAGTTTCGGGTAGTGATCATTCAAACTATTGCGTACCCATAGCCTGCTTGCTTTCTTGCCTGAAGCTATGGGCTGCCCAATTGCTCTCCTTTCATTGTCCGTCTTTGCTCTTTCTAAAGAGGTGTGCATTACAAAATCAATGGTAATGCTGAGTTCATAGTTGTAGTAGACTGCCACCAATTAAGGACCTCTCCTACGCCCTTACAGTGAATACCTCTTCACCCCTCCTCCCCTCCTGTGAATGGGGTTTCTCCCACCTTAGGCCTATCTTCCACAAATGTACGGTGCTTTCTCCCTTTTGCGGTCTTCACTGTTCAGTGTAGATTAATATTAGATAAGAGTAGATTGTAACTAATAAGCTTTGATATTTTTGAAGCATTAGGCCTATAAACAGCAGGAGTGAAATCCTCACATTACAACATTAAAGTGGACTTACTCGCGCCGTTAACAATCTGGTGGTCTTGCTTTTTTTCCATATTCATTAAATTTAAACAGCGAGACACAAACGCTAAGAAGTCAAAATATTCTAGATCTAGGTTTTTAGGTTGCAAGGGTAATTCTATAAGAAAACTGCCGTTGTTCCATTAAAACTTTTACAGATTTATTTAACAAGGGTCTCCACACCTCTCCACCACTCCCCCATGGCCTCAGAAAAGGTTTGCCCCCACATAAGACCCTCTCCCTACGAATTTACAATGCTCTCCTCCTTTTTCTGTCTAAAATGTGGTAGATTAACATAAAGCTTAGAAAATTTTTTAAATATCATCAGAAGGCTTCAAGCAATTAGCTGTGTTGATGGCTCTGAAGCATTGGAAACTGTAAGAGTTAGATTCTATTGTTCTAACACAAATACTGTCCATGTATAAGAATGAAAGTAGCCATACTTGCACCACTGGCACTGTGATGGTCTTAATTTTTTAAGATATTGTGTGAATTTTTTAAGATATTGTGCAACTTAACAACTACACAAACTCATTTAGAAGTCAAAATAACCTAGATGTTTAGGTGGCACTGATGATATGAAAGGGAAATTGCCTTTGATGTGTTACTTCTTACTTTACTAACAGACATAATTATCTTGATATTGTTCTTTCCGTTTCCCTTATGAATTTGTTGCATGTAATAGTACGGTGATCTAGCTTTCCCCTCCACTCCTCAGTGTGTATCAGCTGGCCAGCAATGGCTGTAGTCGGTGGCTTGAGACGGTCAAGCTGAGCTTCCTCACTCCCCTCACTGAGGCCAGCATGGTCAATCTGATACGCCAGTGTCCAAGGTTAGTTTGACAAGCTATGTCCTCCAGTTATATAGAAAAGATCATTTAGGGACTTATACATTTTATGGACTAGACTACATTTATGCAAACAAAAACAAAACAACAGATTAATGAGGAGTTCCCATATTTTTGCTAGAATAGCTAGTCTAGGCCAACAATTTCTGGTTATTACCAGTTATATGTAAAGATCATTTAGGGACTAATACATTTCATGGACTAGACTAGATTTACGCAAACAAAAAAAAACCAACAGATTAATCAGGATTTCCTATATTTTTACTGGAGTAGCTAGTCTAGGCTAACAATTTCTGATTGTTACCAGCTAGTATAAAAAAAAAATTAGGAAAAAATACAGAGACCAATTGCTAAAATTTTAGTCCTACACCTGCAACAAATTCCTCTCCTGTTTTATTTTCATATAGGTTTATTCTGCAATGCTACACTTTAAAATAGGGCAGGTGCCTAATACAATGGTACATCATAGCTGTAGTGCAGTCAGGATATTTGCCATGAAACTTCTTTATTTTTAGAAAAGTAGTGGTGACATGCTGTAAGCTGTTTTTTTCTTAGTGGCAAGGCGGTGGGGGCTGAAATTACTATAAGCTAAAGGTTTGAATCATACTAAAGGCATTTCAACTTACTCTTACGCTTACTTCTCTCATCTGCTTATTTCATCCTTAAAATCTTTCAATCACAGAAACAAAATTTAACTTCAAATGATCATAAACCTCTAAATATCAGTGTTTTATCATAAAAGAGATATAATAATCTGAATGAATATAGTTTGAATTTTTTTCATTGAATATTTGATGTATACCGGTTTTAATTACTTGGACAGGACTGTTGTTTAGTTGTCATTCTTGAAATCAACAGAAAAAAAAACATGAACAATCTTTTCTTTGTTATAATTTGTTTTGTTGTTGAGTTCTTTATCTTAGCGTTTTTGCCTTTTTTTTTTGTAATATGAATAAAGGATAAATACAGAGACACACACACCCCAAAAAAAGGGTTTTGAAAAATTATTTGATCTCTATTAAAAACAGGTTGAAAGTTGTCCATGTGTTTGGCTGCTCTTCACTGAGAAATCTGGCCAAGTTGCGGCAACTGAACAATACACTTTCGTTGGAAGGAGACGAGAATTTCACAAGGTTTTCTCACAGCGCTGCTGCTGACTTATGATCTCGGTCCCACATTAATTGTCAGGGTTTATTATTGTACAAGGTGCAATTGCCAAGCTGTAACAATGATCACTCTAGTCATCAATAGTAATCAGTCATTTGTCTCGCAGCCTGTTCAATTGAGTCGGATGTTGAAGTTTTCACCTGGAAAAAGCATTTGGTATGTTGAGCAGTGCATTTCTGTGAGCTTCCAAACATAAAAAATAGCATGGAATATATCAATATCTTGTAGCAATTTTTTGGAACTTGTGTTGATTTAAGACACTGAAAAAGAAGGTAAAGATACTTTTTTAACCCCTTTGTGGTATATAAAATATGCAGCAAGTTGTATTTTTCATAACAAGATGCTGACACAAGGTACGTAGTACGTCTCAAATCAGCTGAGTTTGCTGTTCACTATGACGCTTAGATGTACAACATACATCATGTTTTCCACTGCCTGAAAAAGGCATTTAATGCAGAGTTATTTAAAATCCAACTTCATAATTGAATTTAGGGATTTTGAAACTTGTTCGAATCATCCCTGTCTTCAACAAAAAAAGCCCTGTCATGGCAAATGAAAATACCTATGTCACAAAGGGGTTCATGCGCGTTTGTGAAAACGAGAATTCTTGGCCATTTGGACGGGTTGCATGAGATTTTGAGTGTGTTTTTTTTTAAACCCTGGTTTCTACGTCTTTCAGTGTTCAACGAGACTTTGTATTCAACTCAATGTAAAGAAAAATTGGCAAATGGAAATAAATATAAAAAACATATTATATAGATTCCATCTTAGCTTTTTTTTCAAAGATAAACTGTACAACTTTTTTTCCACAAACTGTGATGAAGGCCCCAGTGCTTGGTATTTGGTGGTGTGATACTGTTAATACTGACAGGATTCAAATTTTACTCACTTTGAAATCATGTAATTTAATTTGTGACTGCTTTTTAAAAAACGTTCTCCTAGTGTTCATTTTGTTATTTTCCATATTTCTTAACCTTTAACAGCTGCAAGTAGGGGCATTTACAAAATGAAATTTTATAACCTATTTGTTATAGCGGAAAGAGATTTAAGGTTCTTTTTTCTGAGGACTGAGGATAAAAATGTTACAAATTTCCAATTAAATAATGTGAATGTTATTGCTGTAGGTTATTTAACCAAACTTTTAAGTTCAAAGGCTAGAAACCTCAGGTGATGATTTGTGAAACCCCAGCTCAATTCAGCAAAAAGTTGATTATTCACACAGGAGTGAAATTTTCACACCGCCACAGCTGTCTTAAGTCGCTTTTTTATGACATTAACCGCTGGTCCCTGTATTTTAAAAGTTAAAATCTTTGACATCTTTGAGATGCTGGAAAAAAAATATTTTATTTTATATGTACTTGTAGTGGGAACTTGGTGCATGCAAAGGTATGTTGGTACGAAAAATATGGCGACAATTAATTGTTGTACAACTGCTCAAATGAAGCTACTAATCCCAAGCTCCAAATCCATGTAGTTTTAAGAGCCAAATACTCATTGATTGATATTAAGCTGATTTTTTTTTTTTTTGCCTTACTTTAAATGAAGCGATGTGACTTAATGTTGGCCTGTGTCTGTTTTTTTTAGATAAATGTAAATTTCTTCATGTCTTGCTATCAGTCCGAATGAGTCGAATTTGATTATTTTTCACATTACAAGGTGTCGATACTTTGAGCAATGCCCCTTACTTTCTCAACTTTCAGAGGTGAATAAAAACTGTATGATGTTTTAAACATTTTTGTGAAAAGATACCAGAACTTCTCCTCAGTTTTAAAATACTGGGAAAATGAGGAATAAAGATATTTTTTTTAAAAGGATTTTACTCTTTTCTTACATCAAAACCTCCTGTATTGGACTTCCATGCATTGGTCATAAGACATTTTTCTGTGTGTGTGTGTGTGGCTTATAAGCTGTTCCAAAAAGAGATTGTATGACCCTGCTAGCAAAAAGCCATAAGTCAAATCAGGCCAAATCCAAAGGGGATCATTTTCTCAGTGAATTTCACACGTTATATCCCTTATATTTTTAATTTAAGTTTCTAAACAAACTTTAGGTTTGAAAGGGAAAAAAATTTATATGGTGTAAGTGATTGGGAGTATGTGTAGAATTGTTTTCCTGGATGTATCTATATAATGTGTTGTTGAAAACAGAAAATTCATGCACAAGAAAGTGTCAGCATTGATTTTTATTATTTTTAACTATGGTAACTGAAAATTGAGCCTTTCTCCTTGTCCTCTTCGCCCTCTTATTTAAGGTCTTTCAAACTACTGCTGCTGTTCAAGTAAACGATGTCTAAGTATATTTTTTAAAAGTCCCCCTTATTACGTAAGGGCGTATGCACAGTTTTGTCATTTTTGAGAAGAGGGCTTTATGAGAACTGTTTTTATGAAAATGAACTATAGGGCAATATAATGATATTATTGAACAACTTGGCCAGGTTAAACAGTATCTTCAAGCCGGTTTGATATAAGATAGACCAAGCCACGAGGAATCAGATGGTATAAAAAAAACAAAACGCGAATTTTGCACATACGCCCTTAAGTGATACGGACTACAAAATGTTTTTAACTCAAAATGTTATGTGCACAATACTCCAATCTTTTAAGAAACCAGAACCTAAACAAAAAATTCATTCTGTGATATAAGATATATATTGTCACGCTGATCTCTTCTTGATATCTATGGTACTAAAAAGTATTCTGCGTGGGGACAATTAGAATCTCCCATATGGTTTTCACTGAAGATACAGCACTTTGTATTATTTTTAGTTGTATATAAGCAAAGGTAATGATCTCATTAAAATATCTTTCTGATGCAATGAGAAATTTGTAGCTATGTTGATGGCTGTCCAATAGTTGTTCGTTTTTTTATTTTCCTCATGGAGAAAAGGAAGAAAACTGTGTTTTATGGCCTCATATAACAAAGGATTTCAAAACATTATCGATTTGGTAAAATTTTCGCCCTTGAGTTTTGTTTGCCAACAACAATTTTCTCAGTATAAGTTGACCCATTTTGTTGGAGGGCTATGGCCGCTGCTGAAATTTTATACAACTAGTTTTTTAACCTTGTGTGTCCAACTCTCTGTGTGATCTTGTATTTGTACTATTCCATGACTATGTTTTATTTTCCATGGGTAACTTCAAGCAATGCAACTTCTGATTTACATCAATTTGTTTCGAATTGATTTTCTCTCCAAATTAAACTTTGTACTGCAGTGTATGTCAAACTGTAATGTCTACATATCTTTCAGAAACTTCAGTATTATTTGTGTTGGTGGTTTCTATATTTTTTTTCAAAGGAAATACTGTGATATATGAAGATCTGAAAATAACGGATGTGTGCTCACCCCCTTTTTTTTTCTGTTTTTTTTAATTTTATCTTCTGCTCTTCCTTGCAAATGAACAGAAATTAACTGTTCACACAATGTGTGTGAAAATGAATGTCCTAAAAGGTGTTTTGTTAGATGTGAAAATATTTTTTTTTATCACAGACTGCCCTTTCGCAATTTTTTTTTTTACTTAAAACTTTAAATTTTCAATGCTTGTCTGCTTGGCATTTAAAATTTACAGGGATGCCCTCAAGACAAAAAATGTGAACCTTTTTTGTTTGCCATCAAGCCTTTATATAACTTAGACTCAAATGACACTAGGTTCAAACCAAACAGGAGGATCTGGAATAAACTGGATTTCAAGTTAAAACCTGAAAAAGGGCATCCCTGTATTTATAGTCTGCAGAATCTTGTTCTTACTTGTCTCACAAGTCCAAGTAACCAGGGAAGAGACAACTTTTTCCATGAACAGCATATTTACCATTTAGAGTGATGCAGCTTTGTTATCCTCTAAACCCTGGAAATTGCTTGAAGGTTATAATAACTGGGAATGGTATTAGAGCGCAATTATTGTTCCAGTTTGCACACTCCCTATTTGAAGTCAATTGCTTGCAGGCAAGAATGATAATTTTAAGCTCTATTCTCATTTCCAATCCTCAAAGATTTGACTTTTTAATCATTTGAAATATAGTGGAGCCCCTGAATAAAGAACTGAGAAAATTATTCGTAAAAACAGGTCTTATAAGGGGGGGTCTTAATTCAGGGGTTTTATTTCTATACCCATCTAAGACCGGTACCATACTGCAGCAGGACAGTCCAGGGACAGTCCTGTTGCAGGTTTGAAGCACACGAATTTTATAGAGAGCTACCGCACCCAGGCAGTCGTGATTTGCTACAGAATTGATAGACGCAACTGTCTCGGTCCCACTGGCTTTTCTTCTGTGATTGGTGAAACACAGGGAAGCACCATATTGCGTAAAAAAAAACGTAGATTTGATGGCACCACCTGTTAACTGAAGTGAAACTGTAGACTCAGGTTTCTGCAAACTGCTATTTTCTTTCCTCCAGTCTTTGTATCTCATTAAAGAGCGACACTGTCTTTAATGTGTAGGAATTACTTCTTTGAAAAAAGTCCTTTGTTATTTCATGCAAATATCTAAAGATACCAAGACATATAGTTACTTTTTATATCAAGAGATATTTCTTTTAGTTTTAGTGTAATGTATGTAAATTACATCATAATTTTTTTATATTATGTTTGAGATTATCTAGAAAAATTTAAAGATATCAAGAAAGCTATATAATATTTGGAGTAAGTTTGTTTTTATATCGAGAGAAAAAGAGATTTCCAATTGAATAATGTATATAAATTACTTCATTAAATTTTTTTTTCTTTCAATAAGTAATAGCGCACATCTCAGGTGTAGCTTGTCCTGGGACAGTCCTATTGCAGTGCGGTAGCTATTCGGTGCAGGTTAATTTTTTTCACAGGGCAAATGTGTTTGTTGAAAGCTTAGCTTTCTTTGACACATTACCCTATGCCCTTTGAAGTTAATAATCATGACATTAGTTTGATATTGGATACACTTGTAATGCAGTGTAAATCTTGTTTGTTAAGACATAACCTGTGATCTGTAATTAATTAATACAATAATGGATTTGATCTAAATTCAGGCAACGGTGAATGTGTGAGTATGTGTGTTTTAGGTAGAGCTAAGATATATGCATGTTTTTGTCATGATTCACTAATATAGTATAAAGGCCATATTTAGTTTAATGAAAAAGTTTAATGCTAAAAGCATAATATTCATGCTGATAAATAGTTTGCTCTAAAGCTATTAGGTTTCAACAAGGCTGGACTGAACAAAGGCTTAAACACTACTATTTTAGTTGAATTACTAAAGTTAAACTTTTTTGCGTTTTGCTTGCTTGGGTTTGATAAATGTGCATTATATCATGAGCTGTTGAGTTTGTCGCACTTAAAAAAGAACATGTTTCCATAAATGTTGTGATAATTAATATCTTATTCTTGCTCTAAGCAATGATGGCTTTCTATTTTTTCTCCTTTTTGAGTAGAAAACTTTTTTTTTCAAACAATTTTTTCTTCTTTTTGAGTAGCAAATAAAATGCAAGCGGGTGCTCATCAATGTGATGTGATTAAACTTTCTCATGCAACTTTTTACTGTCAAATAAAATATTGAAAATAACCAAAAACCATTTCATCTTATCCAATGTTTCCAAAGTCTGAAATTTCTCTTATGTAATTGGAAGCGTTTTGTGTTTACTCAATATGTTTAACCTATACTTATTATCCCAACTACATTCATTATGAATACGACTGTGTCAACTTTTCACAAATAAAGGCCTTTATGTCAAAATGAATTACAGTAGAACCCTTGAGGTAAGAGGCAGACCTTGAAAAACGTTGGTAAAAACAGGTCTTACAAGAGGGGTGTCTTCGTTCAGAGGTTAAATTATCATACCAATATAAGCCGATGTCCACAAAAAACTTAAAGTCAGGTAAAAGGAGATGTTTTTGTTGAGGGGTTTCACTGTGTCTTTTAAAGTTTTGAGATTTTATCATGTGATGTTTCATTCCAGTTCAAGGCGTCCTTTTTTTTCCACATAATGTTCATATTGTTGATGTAATAGCCAAAACTCTGCAATACAAATACAAAGAAGAAAAACCTCACCATTTTTGCGCTTTTTCTCAGCTTTTTTAAAATGGCTTAAAAGGCATTTATACAAATTGGGTAGAGCAAATTAAAAAAAGTACAGTGGAATCCGGATAAAGTCAACACCTTGGGACTGAAAAAAAGGGTTGACTTTAAGCGAGGTTGACTATATCCATTTTAACGGGGAGGAGGGGAGTTGTGATCTGTAAGAACTAGATAAATTCAACAAGCGCAGCGCAAACACTGGGAAGGTACTTGGAGAAATGATGAAGGCTAGCTTAGCCTAAATATAGACGCAGGGATGGAATGCGTAGGTGTGTGCACATGAACACTGTGTTCGCATTGGTATGGCAAGGCGGGGAGGAGTGGGGGAACCATCAGTGAAGTGCACCAATC
>BMAT01006452.1:199116-211842 GCA_019649035.1 Elysia marginata
ACAAGCCCTCGCCAGGCCAGTGGGCCCAGTCAGGCGAGCAAGCCTTGAATCATGATTGGAAATGTCAGTCACCACCCACCCACCTGCGCTACTTCTCTTTGTCTACCCCAGGACCCATCTGGGGTCTCCCTTTATCTTTCCATTTGGCCACGAGGTGTTAACTTTAAGCGGAAATAGGTCCGAAGGTGTTGACTTCATGCGAAATAAAGCTACTTAAATAAAGAGTGAAAAAACCGGGACCATTGCGAGGTGATGACTTTAACCGAGCGTTGACTTCTCGCGCATTCCACTGTAGTTAATACTTTCCTATTTCATTTTTGGGACGATAAAAAATTGACCTTGCTTCTAGTTAAGAAACTATATCATTGCAACAGTAAATACGCATGTTATGGGAATTTACCTGTCTCTCTATTAAGACAACAAGAACGATAAGGAACTCGTGATGCTAAGCAGGGTTTCAAACACATTAGTTTATTTACACCGGCTTCTGTTCAACATTTCTTTCATACCTGACAATATTCGTAATCTTATTCTTGAAAAGATTATTCACAGGAGTCTGACTAAAAGGTCCACAGTTGAATACATGCACAACATAATTTTTTATAGATCATTCACACAACAAGTCTGACTAAATGGTTCACGATTATATACAACATATTTCATTTCTTGTCTACTGCTCGGTGTCAAATAGTTCACATATTACATTGCATGTGACAGAAACAACCTAACAAACCTACAAAATATATGGACATTCATTCCATATACAAATATGGACGATGAGAATGTTGCATGAACCTTAAAAATTCGTTTATAGTAGTCTCTAGGCTTGGATTCAGCAATTAAGTTTTTTCTGCTGAGCTATACATCCCCCACAAAACAGCTTGCTGAGTGGTCCATCATTTGAATTTTACATACAAGTGATGATAATCAGGCAAAAGCCCTATACCAGCTTTTCTTGGTTTCGTGATCATTATAGACAGAAAAAAAAAAAAGATTTTATTATTTTTTAATATGTAAATTATCTTTTTTTAAGAAAAAAAAAATGCTTCTCCCACCCCAACTTCATCTTTTTTATTTGCTGGTTTGCTGATAAAAAAAAAAGAGAGAGAAAACTCAGACAGAAATCAACACAGCTGCCAAAGATTACCGGTGTTGTGTACAGCAATTTGTGCGTTTACCACTCTTGACAAGACGTATATACAAGCTGGTGAGCTGGTGTACGTAACATCCCATGAGTTTCGACCCTAAATAACTTCAATACAAGGGAACAAACTTTTCATAGTTATCTGACTTGCCATGTGCGTTCAATCAAGGAATGAATCAACAATTACTCTGAGACTCATTTATAGAGACTCCTACAAAACAATTCATTTTTATTCCAGCTCAGCCCTCCTTATGTCATTAAAAGTTAAAAAATCAGCACTTTCTATGCATTTATAATCTAACCTTTTCAGGTTTCAAACGACTTGGTAAATCCTAGAACATTCAATCAAAAGAAAATGGGGAAACATCAGCTACACAGTCATTGCACGTTGTACAAGATAGATACTTGAGAAAAACATCTCATGTTTTTCATTTCAATTTTGAAAAAAAATAGAGAGAATAAAAATGAGGAAAGATATCCCAAACAGATAATTATAATCGAGCAGGTTAGAGAACTGTTTGGAATAAGAAGATTAAAAATTAAACAGAAAAACATCATTGTGAAGCTACACAAGAACAAGTTTCAACTTTCAATCCCTTTTTTTTTTTGTCTATTTTGACTTTAAGTTAAAAAAAGAAAAACTCTAATCAAAAAACTTTGGTGTGTTTGAAACAAAAGGTGGTAAGAAAAAAAATAAAATAATGCTTAAAGCTTGCAAAATTTAAACAGCCCTATTAATATTTTAATGATCTAAAAAACTTAAAAATATATATATATCACTTTTTAGCATGTAACATATGAAGCAGGGAAATTAAAGCATGAACAATTTGTGCATTGAATGACTGAAATTTGGACACCAGCAAAAAATATATCTGTCTTGCAGTTAGTCCAAACGAGTCCTATATGCAAGGCATAGATTGTTTGAACAATGCATTTTCAAAGTGTTTGCTTGGAATTATCAATATTTTCTGAAAAAGTATCGGTATTTTGGTTAAATTATATAAGTTTGAGCCAGATAAATATAACATAGAGACTTGTGCGAGTTTATATGAGTCAAGAAGTCACCTCAATTTTTGTATTTCTTATAACACAAACCCACAAATGTATCATGCAAAAAATTTCAAAGAAATATTTCAATTCAGATTTACAATCAAAATTGATGCTGTTTATCAATAATATCAGTTATAACCACACAAACGTCACAAATGAAGGCGGGTTTTTTTTCAGGCATTAGAATTAGTTTTTGAAAATCTTAAAATCTTAAAAACTTATCAGCTTTATAACTACATAAGCATGAACTATCTATAAACCATTTATTAAAAGAACACTTACAATACTAAGACAAACTGGGGTGTTAGATAACAGCTTCAAAGAAGCTAATGAATTATTACTGAGAATTTCATTAAGATGAAGTGATTGGTTACAATACAGTTGGAATGTACAGATAGATCTAATTTTGTAGGACATTTTACACACTTTGAAATAAATGGTTGACATAAGAGCACACATACACAAATTACAATTTTGCCCACTTGCCAACTTTGTTGAATTTTGTAGAGATTTAGAGCTGGATCTAGGAAATATTTTGTTTTGAAGTCTACATAAGGCCTAGATCTAGCCTAGCTTTTTGGGCACAATTTTTTTTTTTCCATTTTAGGCCCTATTTACAATGTTTTATTCTGTTTTAGCCTTGGGGTCAAGGCTCTGTGGGTCAAGTTTTCTTAAATTTGAAGGTCACTTTTTACTCAATAGAGTATTTTGAAAAAAAAACACTCTTTCTTTGTCTGCCTAATCACCAGCTCCCTTCCCTAATCAAGGATTTGTTAAAATCTGTAAGTCTTTTTACTCAAAGAAATAACAAAAAATTACCCAGCATAAATTTTAAAGCACATCTATGTGATATCCAAATAAGGAAAAATATAGTGACAATCAGCCCGGCTTCAACCCTTTCCTGATGTAAAATTTAAAGGTGAACTAAATTTTGCCAGTTTTTCCTGGTAAATTATTCAAAGCAGGTGTGAAACGTAGTGTGCTTCTATGTTGAAATATGAATGCAAAGTATGTCATGGGAATAATTGCTTTATATCCATTGCTTCTGCAAGAGTTGGTCATTACTTTCTACAACCATATTTCATTGAATCTTACTTATATACAATAATACAGCAAATCAATTTCAAATGAAATTTTTTAAAATTATATACAATGCTGTCCGCTTTAGCGAAAGTGTTTGGGAACAGCTAATTCAGTTTGAAATATCAGAATTTTCAATAAAACGATAGTTGTAATCTAACCTATCAAACACTGGTTGGGATCCTAGAATAGATTATAGTTATCCATACATTTGAGTCATCAGAGTTCAAGTTATGTGGACTTCACTGTATATGTCTCGAACCCAGGGTAAATAAGTCAGAAATTAAAAATTCATTTTCAAAAAAAAATTTCTCTTTTCCTTTTTTTTTATATTTTAAATCAAAACAAGCTAAATATCTTTTCACAAATACAGGTGATTTTATGGAAATTTTGTTTACATTTGGAAGCTTAGAAAAAAGTCTTATTAAAAACAGCAGTGCTTTTGAAGTTGAAAATTGCCAAATCTGACGTGTTTTCCCTAGATTCAAAACATATTATAAAAATAGTAACATATAAATTCAACAACGATCATGATAGATCAATATAGATAAGTCAAAGATATGAAAATGCATTTTGATAAAGCACCATCACTCAATTACAAACAATGCTAGAATATTTTTTTAATAAGTTTTAAATCCTTGGATAAATTTAAACTAGGTGGTCAACAAGTGTAGGAAAATATGCCCCTGAGCTGTTTGTTCCCCTCGTGTACAAAAATAACATCTGGAAACCTGAGAACAGAAAGTTGTGGGGATAGCAATATCTCATTTCAAATGTTGATTTTTCATTTAGCAACCTTATTTCTATCTTGACTTATCTCCATATTTCTAAATTTTCCCTCGAGCCATTCAAAGTTTCCGTGTACACATTAAAACTTAACAATTTTGAATGTGGGTAAAGGCTTACGGTGAGGGCGATGGGGTGTTTACTGCTTAAAATACCCTATTAAAGTAAAGATTTTTTTCCTCTCTTCCTGGTGTTCAAAATATGCCAAAATAATAGTTAGAACAAAACAGCACTAAGTTCACAATTTGTACAAGTCCCGAAAACAAGTTATTTCAAGTTATATATATATATATAAATGCAATAGAGTCCCACTAAATAGAACTGAATTGAAAACAAATCCGAAATTACAAATGTTTATAAAAAACATCTAGAAAACCGACATGAAACAGAGCCAATCTAAGTGCCCAAGTAATCCCATAATCTATTTTCTATTTGTGTCAAAATTGCTATGACATTCTTTTTTTTTAATGTTTTTATCTTTACTGCCAGCAATATGAGCCTTGAGTAAATCGGAAGCTGAGGCAGTCCAGATGTTGAAAACATGTAGAGATGGGCTCTAAGACACAAAGAAAACTAGTAATTGAATATACAGTTCAAATTAGGAAAATATCCTGGTTGTATGGTCTTAACCCTACTTATAAAGTTTCATTACCTTTTAAATGCCTGAATTATCAAACAGAAGTTATTCTGCACTTGTCTACACCTAAGGCAGCAACTTTCTGAAGAGAAAGCTCAGTTTTTTTTAATACTCTGTATTGATTCACAGTTTTATAGTCCTTTACATAGATTAAAAAAAAACTTTTTTCTGACAAATCTTACAACATCAAATAGTCCAATGAGTGTCACCCACTGCCTTGCATTCATTATATTACCTCTCATTCAATATTCATCCCTCTATGGTCAAAAACTCATAAAAATATCACAAAATATCTGGTCATCTTCAATTCTATAACATGAGAAGAAGAGGAGGGGGAGGAGTGGGGTGAAAAGTCTCCACATTTTGAACAGGATGGCCTACACTTGACGGTAGTTATCTGCGTCCCCTGTCCATGTCCTCAACCATGCTGACCAGTTTCTGCCTAGACTTGCGGTCAAGTTGCTGGACACAGTTGATCAAGGATAGGAGCTGCTTGTTGGAGTATTCCTGAACATACAAATATGGGAGACATCAGTGGCTGAGTGATAGTGCCTCATAGTGATTACACAGCTGCCAATTTCTGATCAACTGGCTCAAGTCTTTTAACTCATTGTCTCCGAGTCCATGCATGGTGTGTGGATGCAACAGTAATTTTGTGCCCTAACCACATGTGGTACATAAACCAACTGCCATGGACATTGCTCAAATGAGAGTTATGGTATAGAAGCACGGCATACTTGATCCATGTACCATACGTTCTTACGGCTTGAAACTATTCCTGCATCCACGTACCTTGGGTGGACTCGTAGACTATGCTCAATTTTCCTAATAATCCTGTTTTTAGTTTTTTATCTCCCTGAAAAATTCTGCTAAGACATGTACAAAAATTATGGAGGTAATGATTTTAAGATCCCCATTTCAGTATTTTCCAAAGCATTCCAGTACCCAATACCCACAACAAGAATACAATAAAACAAAGTTAAGACAGATTCACGGGCCTCATATCAGAGGAAAGTGCTTGGAAGAGTTGCTATGCCTGAATTTTCAACAAAACCTTTATTTTAAAGACACCAACATCATTTTTTTTTAAAACAGATGACTTTGAAGACCATTTGCAAGACTTTGTGACTCCTTTGTAACTATAATAACCGCATTCTACCCAGATGATTTGTGTGATTTGTGACACAAGTAAATGAAGTTTGGAACTTTAAAAAAAACTGAGAGAAAATGCAAATGTTTTTTTTTTTATATAGATATGAAGAGGGATACAAGTTTTCGAGATCTGACTCGTTTGCAGAAGTCTCAAAATAAATGTGCATAAAATCAACAAACATTTTATTGTGGCAAGCTATCAGGGCTGCCAAAAGACTTTTCACCAAAAAAAATGAGGAAAAAAAAACAAAACAAAGCAGAAAAAAACAAAACCAACAGATGATGGGCCAAGGATTGCATCTCAAGTCACATGATACAAATGCCGCAGACACAAGCACAGCAAAACACTAATAAAAACAGAAAATGAAAACTTCCAAAAGTATGATAAATAACAACAACAACAAAAAAAAAGCCAGAAAACCTACAGACTTGGCATCCCCAAGGCATCAACCGATGCAGCTTCCTAACTAACAAAAACCCCACAAATAAGTTGGAACTCTGGGAAATAGGTCACATCCAATAGCTCAGCTTATAGTGATAATGTCTCAATTCTTACCTGTTAATTTTTAATCTAGAACTCATTTGCATTTATCTGGTCATTATAATATTGTTTCATGAACAACCCAATCAATGTAAGTGTTCTCGTTACCTTGTGGTCGTGGACCCAGACCTCCAGTTGTGTCTTAGACAAGTAGTAAGCCTTGATGTAAGCCTCCACAAACTCTCTTTCAGGAACGGGCCTAGTTGGTGGGACACAACAGAAATCAAGTTAAAAGATTTTAAATAAATAAACAATCACATTACTCTATTTTCTCCACAGTCTAATATTAAATTTATTGTTTAATCTAATATTATTATGGAAAATGAGATTAGGGTTCAAACAAGACTAAAAGACAACATCCAAAAATATTATAGTCTTTATGGTCCTGTACACCTAGATTTTAAGATCTTATCAAGTAAGTTTCTTACTTTTATCAAAGATTTAATATCTTAATTAAAAAGCTATAGGGTTAAATTAAAAGTTTATCATCAAAATAAATTAACCGCGTAAATTTTAAAAGATTGCATTTCGGAGACTGGATTAATCCCATTTTATTAAAAGACGCCAAAGCATATGCTAGCATTAATGATTAAATCTCACTCGGATGGACATCAAAAAAGTTCTGCTGCTCTTGTTGAAATTTTATTCCTCATTTGGTGTTTCTTTAGTCTTTAGAATGAGCTTTATCAACTTGCATTTCATCAAACTAAATATTGAAATAGACAACATGTCTTAAGATCAGACCATTGCATGCCTTAGAGTAAAGACAAAATGGAATTAGGATTTCAAACTCAAAAACATTTTATTGTTGGATAGAGAGATATAAAAGAAAGAGAACAAAAACCTTTTGCTCAAAGTCATATCAACAATCTCTTTTTTCCTCCAACGATACAAATGCTATGTCTCCTACACCAAAAATTAATCACAAAAGAATGGCATAACTAGAACAGATATGAAGATAGCTTCAAATATCAATACATATCTGCAAATAGAATATATTTTTGTCAACCATCCATTCACTATCAGTATTAGATAGGAGCAAATGACCTGTTATAAAAGGCAGGTTTATTTCAAAATTCATGCATCACACAGGAAGTAAATGGCTGATGAAAAAAAAGCTGAGAATGTCATGAGATGCTTAGTGCTTTTGAGTCACTAAAACGATAGAGTAACAATACGCAAGGGCAACTCTCTAAAAGGCTTGTAGGAGCAGGAGTTGTGCTCTAACTAAATTTTATACTGCCAAAGGTTGCTAGCAAGCAGAACTTGAATGACTGGTTCGTTTTGTTTTGTTTTGTTTTTTTAAATAAAATTGAGAAAAATTTTGACGAGAAAAAAGCTGAAATCAGCTAAAATCTGAAATATTTACCTTCTGATCACTAAGCAGTTCCAATTCGATTGCTCACAAACAAGTCAAATAAAAATTGTATAGATTTTCTGTATATACCGAAACTAAATGGGCAATAAATTTTTTTGTTCTTTTTTTTTTCATGTTGCATTTTTTACACTCGATTAAAAAAAAAGGTTTTCATTTATACCAGGATGAAATTAAAATGGGTGATGGCTTACTTGAGCTCCACAAAGTGGTCAATGTTTGTGAGAAATTGTTGGAAGTCTAGCTGCATAAGTGCTCTTCCCTCATGACTACATTTCTTGGAATTTGCATAGCTGTCGAAGACGTAAAACATAACAGACAAAAGCCCTTGAAAATGTTTTAATTTGAAAGAAAAACAGCATGGGATTGATGAAACCAAAATAAAACTAATGAAGACAGAGATACATTTCTTTCTCTTGAGCATGATGTAAGACAAAAGGGGGATCACGTAGCCGTATAAATGAGAGATGGTTTTAAAAAATGATGCTGTATGAAAAAATGTCTTTTTCATTTGTCCCCATACATTTTTAAACACTATCTATATTGAGTTAGTTTTCTTCTTTCCATGTCTACATCTTCTCTCATTCTATAGCTGTCTAAAATTTCTTCCACATCTTTCAGAATCCCTTTTTTTTGGTCCTTTTACTGTTTATCTCCCCCTCTCTTTAGTCCTACTTCTGCACATTTCTTATCATTAATGTTTTACTTACATTTACATCTAGGCCTCCTTACATTGATTACATCTAGATCAAGACGTTAAAGCTTTGATATCTAGACTACCACTCTCCCTCTTCCTCTTCCACTATCTCTTTTGCCCTCTCTCTCTCTCTCTTGCCCTGTCTTTATTTCACATTTTCATTAAGTACGGTTTCTCATCATCCCTAGCAAAAAAACTTGAACATGGTGGTAGAACCTTATTCCTACAAAAGTTTTGTATGCCTTATTAAAATTGACATTAAAAAAATCTGAAACGCTTACATAAGAACAGAAAAATCTGAGTGAAACCAGATTAAGTCGGAAGGATTTACATCCCTGTATGTCGAAGCAGAGCACAGGCCTTGCAAGCAGGTTTCCAAAAACAGCTTAACTTTTTTTCCTAAATTAAATTTTTTTTAAAGACTTCAACGCAAATAAAAATATTTATGAGAGTAAAAAACCTAGTTAAATTGAAGCTAAAAGATCTACATCCCTACCATCCTCCAAACTGTTACTCACCCCTCGACAAACGTTCGGTTGGCCTGCCTGACACACTGTTCCCACAGGAGATCAGTGACAGGTCGAGGTAGCGACACACGCCGCTCTAACTCTGTCAGCTTCTGTTTCAAGTTCTGGAAACTCTGGGGTGGTGGTTGGCCGTGAGAGGACAAACGGTTACATGTATGACTTATAATGAGTTGTATGTTTAAACTCTTTGCTGAGAAAATACCTTTTAAAAATCTTTCTATTTTTTTTTCTAAACATCATAAACCAACACAAGTTTTAAATGCCTCTCAACATAACACATAAAAAAAGAAGCTTAATAGGATTTTTAATGTTTGGAAGCTTACAATAATATATTGTTCAAGACAGATGTCAAAATTAAGTAATACCTGCACTCAAGTGTCAATACCTGCAGTAAAGTGTCAATGTACGGACTATGCTGGGACATAATCTCCCGCACATCCCACCGCACCGTGCCCATCTGTTGCAGGACAACATCGTAAGCCACACACCGGCTCGACACAAAACTGTACACAGGTTTACGGACTTCACTGGCCATGTGAACAGTCTGAAAAAAATACCAATGAAATAGGTGATATTCAAGGATGCAAGTGCCTTATACTAATAAAACAGGAAAAATTTTTTACACTTCCATAAAGTGCTACCGCTGGTACTGATAATCAACAGCTGTCCCTATAGAACTTATGATGGACAAATTAAAAAAAAAAAAGATTTAACTCTCTACTAGGCCGTACACAGCTAAACAACTCAGAAGCAGGGTTTTACTTTCTATGAATCTTAAGTTTGGAGCCTTTCTTAAATTTCCTTCCTTTTTCCCTGGCGAAAAAATCGGCATTCTGGCCCCTGCAAAAATCAGAAAACTTGCGTTTTTGGATATTGCATACATCAGTATTTTTTATCACTGAGCTTTTATCCTTAAGTTCACTATGTTATCTTGGTATTTACATTTGCTACAGTTTTTTTTTCAACCATCCCTAAAGGTTCATTGTTTGTAGTGTTTTAAAATTTGTAATCTTGTACTTCTATTCATCAAACAAATACAGTTGCAACCTCCAAAGTTGAAGTTTGATAGCTCCAAAGTCTCAGAATTCAAAGCTTTTTTAAGTGGGAGATTTCTAATTCCTCTTTGGCTTTGTTAGATTTGATCTCATAATTTAGTGAAGTTAGTTCAGTTTAAATCTTTCAATTCAAAGTTCATACTGCCATATATAGAAATTTTACCTGCTGTTTTCTAGCAGTTTCACTTCTACAAAGCATGACAATCTTATGATTCACTACTACTACACCAAGCTGCCACCCCAGTTAATTCAATTTTCAAAAAAAAAAAAAAGCAAAGACTCAATTAGCATTATTTTTTTTTATTTTTACACTGTCCACCATATTATTTTTGTTGCTATGTTAATTATGCAAACGTGCATATGTGAGAAAAAACTATTCGTCTGTTTTTATCTATAAATAATCTTTCCATTGATAATATTTTACTATATGATTTATGAGTGTTTATATGATTTTTCATAAACACCTAAACTTTGTTTGGATGTCTTCACCAAAACACAATGGTCAGAGAGAATACAAGAGGTTTAACCACTGCAGCTTGAAATGGTTAAAAAAAAGAAGAAATTTCTATACATTTTGTGGACTCCCCCCCCCTCTCACCTGAGAATAAAACTGGCTAAGAAAAGCTTTTTTATTGGCGGGGATCAGCTCTTCCAAATATGGATGAAGGTAATCTAACTGCTTCACGAGAAACATCCTATGGGAGAAAAAAAAAAGGTTAAATCATTTTCACTACTTACGTCCAAACACTGAATGTCTTACAGCCAGTCCAAAAGAGTCAGATATTAGAAATGTTTATCTCAGAGAATGCCTTTTTTTAAATAGATTCAATATTTTTTGTCCTATAGATTTTATATCAAAAGAAGTTTCACTATCTAGAGATGAATATAACTGGCTGTAGAGGTATAAAACATATATGTGTACCTGCATAGGAAAAACCATAACAAGTTGGAAATGGCACAAATAAAAATTTTCTACAAAACCTAAATGAGTGATGGTTTAAAAACTGACATAAAGTTGAACAAATCAAGATGAAAACTAAACGAAAAAAAAAACAAAACATAGTTGAATTGAAATATGCAAAAAGCCCAGATCCCTCTATATGGTAAATGTTGCAGGGTTTCTGGCTGGTCCCATATTACAGCAATTTAGGGAATATGTAATAATCTAATATTAACGTACAAGGATTCTGTAGCTACAACTCTCTCTGCTAGGCCATACAGATTGGATGACATGGTCAGGTTCACATGGGGAGCCATAGATGCTGGAGGAATCTTGTCCTGGAGGGGGTTAAAAACATTCAACATGCTGAGTGAGTACACAACACTACAGACCACCTAGTCAAAAGCTATCATGAACAGTCAAAAACTCTTTGAACCCAAAATTGTTGAAAACAAAATTTAAGGCGAAACCACGGCTGCCAATCAGAAATGGTTGCATCCACTAATCTTTCTAAGAGATCATCGGTTATTGGCATTTTTTTATACAACATTCAATGTCACATTAAATTTTGCCCACACACAAAACCTTTACAGTGAAATAGATTAATTTTGTGTTATGTGAAACAGATTCTTCAACTTGTTTTAGTTAAAAAAAAAAATAATTGCTTTCATTTTAATCTCAATTTAGATTCAATGGTGACTGACACAGTTTTGTCAGAGAGTTACCTTTTCTGATGCAAATAAATGTATTTAATTAAATCAACAAAACTTGTCATAAGTTTTTAAGGCATTTTTATAATATCCTGAATCCTTAAACATTTTTGTACAAGCTAGCAGCCTTGTAAAGTGAAAATTGCATCAAACTTTTTTCAACCCACTGCAAGACAAATTCTTTTAGAAAAGAAGAACACTGCATTTGTACAAATTGAATTTGGCTTAGCTTTTGCCGGCCAGAACTCAACTACTAATGTAACAAACCATTCCTTCCTGCGGTTCCATTCCAGGCTGAGTTGACCCATAAGGCTGAGATATAAGGTTGTCCCTGATTCTCTGAAGAGTCGTGAAGAGACGTTGGTTGATTGTCTTGTCGTTGCTCATAAGCTGAGAAAATAGCGATAGAAGACAGGGGGCACACAACCAGGGGATATTAATTACCATATAAAATTCATCTAGTTATCTAGAATGAAGCAGTCCAAGCTAGTGACTTGTTATTTTTTTTTTTATATCATGATACTAAGAACTCTGGGGTAAAGATGCAGGCTTTTATATAACTATATTGGACTGTATTCCAGTTTTGTCTCGTATTTGGCCCATCGAAGATACCTGTGCCGTAGTATATATTTTGCAATGAAAAACTTTAAAAATATTAATTAAGCCGTGCTTTTCTGATTTTTTGTTCTTCTTTTTTAACAATCTTCATCTAGCGTTATTTACACCTAAGTGGTCAAACTGTGACCAGCACTGTCTTTAGAGAAAAACCAAAGAGGATAGCATTAACTTACTGAATCTGATCCAAAAAAAGAATGAACCTGAAATCAAGACGAAAAAGAAATAGTGTTATTATGTGGAAAACAACACAACTGCAATTTCCAAGAAAAAACAAAAAACTAGATACTGGGGGGTGGGACAAATTTTTTGAAAGTTTTACTACATAACAAATTCAAATGCCACATTTCTTTGTATCGAAACTATTTGTAAGACTGACATTTCTCTTATGAAAAAATGCTACACAAAATCCACAGC
>BMAT01006452.1:330466-344918 GCA_019649035.1 Elysia marginata
TAATTTCATACCTTTACAATATTTCAATCACCGGCTCAAAATAAGCATTTCCGTTTATTTACATACCGGCTGCAAACAAAGACAGCCTTTTTTCAGGCTCAGGCCGATTTTGCTTCTTTCTCGAATTTGCTGCTTTCTCAATACATTATTTCTTTAGCTACTCGAGGGTATGTGCCCCTCTGCGGAAATCCTTCCAATGTTATTTTAACCTCTGCCATTCTGAACTGTCTCACTAGATTTAGAAACTAGATCTAAGACTAAGCCCATTTATAAGTTAGGGTCCAGAAGATCTAGACTAGAGACTAGGGCTTAATCCAGGGATAGGCCCGCTGGTGTTATAAACGGGTTATCATCCCCTTCATTTCGTCTGTTGTGTCAGCGGGCCAATGCCAGGATTATCCCGAGACTAGATCTAGATTAGATCAGTAGATGCTAGTCAATTCTACTTCTAGATTTACATACATTATGATCATTATCTTTGGGGTTTTCCAACAATTTTTGGCACACCTTACTTGTTGCGATTCCATCTGGTAGCCCTACTTTTGGGTAATCATGCTACACTCTTTCTTAAAACATGACCAAATGACAGCAATATAAATTTGTAATTTTGTAATGGTGGCAGTATGCTTGTACTTGTAGGCCCCTACTTAAATTTTCCAAGACACAAATGCTCCATTCATTTTGTCATCCTCATACGTCATAGAACCTGATAAATGGTCAAGACTGCATGTACCAGGAGTGCCTGGAATCACTTCCATACCGACGCGCCACTTTGAAATTAATTAAAAAGCACTAGATAAACTTGTTACCTGCTACAATATGACTAATCCAATGTTAATGGATGAATATTCACTGGACATTGGTCTAGTGCGTTGTATTTTTATATAAATGGAATTTTCTTTCCCCTCTGGACAACGCAAGTGTATATGTGACGCCATTTTGTAAACAGACTTCCTTCATTTCGTTACTTTTACTGGCGCGTCGGTATGGAAGTCTTTCCGAGTGCCTATTTTTTATCTTTGTTTGGCTCTGGTTAAGTTTTGTGCTCCTGTTCCTTTGGCTGTGACTATGAAGAGAACCTGAATGTTTTTATATTAATTTATAGTGCTAAGTAGTGTTGGGCCAATTGGCTTTTAGTGGCTTATCAAGGTGTTTTGAGCTGTAACTGAGGTCCATTTCATAGCACGAGCGCTCGCAAAGTTTTCCGTTCGCGCTATGCAATGGCTAATTTGCCACCTTTCGCCGAGAGCCTTCACGCTCGCGAACAACCTCCCTAGGTAGTGCGCTGCGAACTAAACAACGCTAATTGGCTGAATTTTCATGGCACTATTTCCTTTTGAAACGTCAATATCGAAAGTAGTTGTGTGCGCTTAAGAGACATTTCGCTGATTTTTACTATTATTAAAATTATGTAGGACCTAACTAAAGCAGCTCTAATGAATAAGTTTTCTGAAATAAGCAGTCTTTTGTTGATTGGGCCCAATAATTTTTTTAGGAATGTTATATGGTGGCCATTTTAAAAAAGATGGCCGCTAACTTGTAATGTCAGGTGGTCGCCATTTTAAAAAGCGGTCGCTGATAAGAGTTTTGCCTACGATGAACACTCACTGCAAACCGTTTGCTTGCTTGTGGCGATGAGACTGTGATAAAACCTCGTAAATTTATATTTATTTATCTGTCGGTTTGCTGGTGTGTCTGTCTAGTTTAGTGTCTGCTCTAAATTAAAGAGGCGATTTGACACTCCCTGAATATACTAATTCTATAGCAATGACTAATATTAGGGTCCCTGCTCAGAAAGATAGCATTAATAAAGCAAATTTTTAAGCGCTAGGTATGAGATGATTTTATATTATGTCACACAAAGTGTGATCAGATATGATTTGAAATGGAAAATGAACTTGTCAGATACTAAAAGTAACCAGATCTATAGGGCTTGGGGGGAGGGGGTTGGGAGGTCAGAGGACTAACTCCTAAGATACTTAATAAATGTGTGTTTTGAAGCCCTAGATAATCATTGTCATTTCAACCAAGAATTAATTAATTTTGAACCTCCCTTTAGGCTTTACGTAGGTTTCAGGATGATTGATATTTGTGATCTTCTCTTTAATCAGGCAACTTCTGGCACCAGCAGCATTGACACAAACACAAATGCAGCAGTTGCTGCAGACACAGGAATCAAAAGCAATGGCCATGTCAAGCCCGATGAGATGACCTCAAAAGACTACTACTTTGATTCCTATGCTCATTTTGGTATTCATGAGGTAATATTTAATGATGCCGGCAGGCTTTGAATTTATAAATCTAGACAACAGAGTAGGTTTTTTTTTTTTTTGTTTTTTTACTACAGAGAATAAAAAAGAAATTAAAAAAAACTTATTTGATCTTGCTTCTTGAGTTAAATGAAAATATTAATGGTGTTTCATCTCTAGACTCTGAAACTTCATGATATGCAACTAAATTAAAATTTTAATTAATAAATTTTTTTTTGTCTTTGACTTTGAATACATCGTTGGTTTTCAATTTCATTTGTGACTGACAGTATCGTAATCGCTCTTACATATGTCATCTATAAATGAATTTGTCCTCTAATTTTTAACATGAAAGTTTTTGTTGTGTTGCTATTTTTTATGTTTAAGATCACTGTTACACATAGTTTTCCTTAAATAGACCACAAGCACAACTGGCTTCTTTTTAAGATTGCTAAACCTATGCTTTAGTCTCCTTATGCTGCTCAGGGCTGGCAATCTAGGTTCTGATAATAATTCAGTCTAAACTTGCTTAGATAATGACGTCACAATGCCAGCAAAAGCCAATAATTCTTGTAGTTTTACTTTCAAGCTGTTTATCCAAACACTCTTGGGTTGTTTGAGCTCCTGTCCTTGCAATGAAACTTTTTGGGTGCTGACTATTCCCAACCCAGTTTGGTTTTAAAATTATTTTGCCATGGCATCCTTGCGCATAGAAAAAAAATTTCCATAAAAAATTTTACTATGTTTTTTTTTTATCCTTTTGTGCAGGAAATGCTGAAGGATGAAGTTCGTACATTGACCTACAGAAACTCAATGATGTACAATAAACATCTGTTTAAGGACAAGGTTGTGCTTGATGTGGGTTGTGGTACTGGCATCCTGTGCATGTTTGCTGCCAAGGCTGGTGCAAAGAGAGTAATTGGGGTGAGGTTTTGATACTCATCTTAATCATGCACCCAGCAAATACAAAGTCTTTTTTTTTTTGAATAAAACTTTTTGGAGTGCTTACTAGAAGATTAGTGTTTTTTTTTAAATTAAAAAAATAGAAAAATTTTCTGTGTTCAAAACAAGCCGACGATATTTAAAGCCAAAAGCCAGATTCGATGCAGATGTGAGATTATAGACTTCTAAACGATCAGTTTATATATTACCAGAGCTGCCAACCGGTACGCTTTATCGTCCAGAAGACGCCTTAAGGTTTGTTAAATTAAAAGTACGAATTTCCAGTTTTTTAAACCCACTAAGAAACGTATTTAAGTACGTTGAACTTGGTGCCGAGTTTTTCTACCTGGAAGCTGTAGCAGTTCTGCATATGCATACAAAGATAGTTGTGATGATACAGTATATCAATTTCTTGTTGTTTTTGCGTCTTGTTTTTCTACGGTTAGTACTAGTAATATCTAAATTCTTTTCCCGATATCACCCACTTTACTGATATTATAAACAATGTTTTGCATTGAATTCTGGGAATTTTGCTCTATGGCAAACCGGGCATTGCATCTCCACAACCTGAATTTTAGTTCCTGATAGACACCGTCAAGTTATAAGCAATTCCCCAGTCTTCTTATCTTATTATAATGGAGCTAAGGAATTTAAGAATGATTTCGAGTACAATTTTTACTACGCAACGAAAAGTTAGGAAAGTTGTCATGTCCACATAACTTTTGATGCAGATTTCTGTGGTAACAATAAAAAACATGCCAGATGTTGATTCTTTGATTGTTGAAGTTAATTAATAATATCATCTAACATTAACCTAAGAATTGTCTGGAAATTTTATCTTTAGCACTAAAGTTAACCCGTTTAGTGCCTGGCCCGGAACTGTTCCGGGCCTATACATGTCTCTAGAGTGCCATGTGCCCGGAACAGTTCCGGGCATATGACAACATAACTGTTTGGGACGTCTAAGAGAGTTAAGGCTTGAAACCTGTTTCGTACTGTTGGATGATGTCCCTTAGACCATTTCCAGGAAATTTGAAGCAGCCATCTTTGCATTTTTTGTGACAAGTTTGTTTTGTAAACATGGCTTCAGGCAGCTGACGCAACGATCCTCCTGGCACTTTAGGGTATATATATATAGAGGCATTGAAGGGGTTAATGGAAATAATAACCCAAAAATTAATATATGACAGTTCTAGGATTACATTCAAAATTTGGATATCCAGAGTAGGCCTATAGATCTATATCAATATTCTAGGTCTAAATCTTAACTCTAATGGTAAGTTCTATTACACTGAAATATCTAGAATCCACATTTAGATATCTAGATCTAGAGCCAGATCTAGGCCTATTCTAGAACTGAATCTTGGTGTTAAATTCCACAACACTAATAATAATTTGATTTCATTTAAAAAATAATATTCCAGAATCTAGAAATGTAGAACCTGATGGAAAGTTTTAATCCCGAGTTTACCTTATTATTTTACCTTATCTTGAGCTTCTAGATCTTGATTTTTTATCTATATCGATATTATAGATTCTAAATCTAAATCCTAACAGTAATTTCTAAATGCTATTTATTACAGTGAGAAGTACACTGGAATATCTAGAATCCACATCTTGATATCCATTGATTATATTTTTTTTTTTTGCTTACAACTACAAGAATTGTATGTTCTATAAATGTATCTTTGTAACATGGTTTTTCTTTTTCTTTTTTCTTTTTTTAAAAATTTTTTTAGTGTTGTGAAATTTGCAGTTAGGATTTAGATATATGCCCTATCTGAAACTGCTTGCAGATCTCGGTATCGATCTATGTTCTCAGCTATGAGTAGCACATCATTTGACAGTATTTGTAACATAACAGGGAATGAGATTTCAACAAGAGTAGCTGAACTTTCCTGGTGTCTCTCCACTATCTTATGAATACAAATATTACAACAGATTTATTTTGAAGATAACATTTTTATTTAGCTCTATAGTTTTTAAGTTCTAGATCGTTTATAAAAGTAAGAAACTTACCCTGCAATTTAGGTCTAGATTACAATAACCACTATAGTATTTTGGAGTGCGTTTCTCTTGTTTTACCTATAATCTCATTCCCTATGAACTCATTCAGGTTTTTTTCTTGGTTTGTGCTCTTAGCATGAGTTGATTAAAGGTAAGCATGAGTTGAGTATAGGCATTGCATTATGTTGGTCAAATAATACAGTAGATCACTTTCACCCTTTGTAGAAGGGGCACGTTGGCTAGTATTACTAAACATTGCGAGCTAGTTAGCCTAATATAAATCTAAGTGTAGTCATCAAATAAAATCTAGATATCGATCGTTAAATCTGTGTCAATTTTACCCCGGGAGCAGGATATTAGATCTAAATGTAATTTCAGTTGTAAGTTGGAAAACCAAATTAAAAAAGTATAGATGCTGTTAGGATACCCGATTATAATCAAAAGGGTGTTTGTGCTTATGTTGAGAGTCATGAATTAAAAATTTCCCCTACACTAATTGATGGGTGTAATACTGCACAGTCAGACCTCTTACCTTTGCTCGACTCCTTTCAGGACTAGATCTAGATTAGTGATAGTAGCTGTAACATTAGGTCTAGATCCATGAGTTTGCAACTGGAAATTTCATAGGCAAAGTTAGACTTTATAAAATGCAGGCAATTTTGGGTAGTTTGAACATAAACCCACAGAAATGTCTCAAATGACGATTAAATTTATTATTTAATGATTATTACAGCAGACGTATACAATTAGAAATTGTAGATTGTAGAGTAGATTTATGCACTGGAGTGCCACTATTTGAGTTAAAAATAAGCTACTCCTCATTAACCTTTGTTTCATCAGTAATGTTTGTTACAAGTAGAAATAATGCATAGATCTCCATTCACAGGCCCCTGTATTCTGAAAATGAGATAGAATTTGTTACGGTACCATAACTTTTAGGCTTAGCAGGGGTGACAACCCTGTGTGGAAATCTATTCCAAAAAGATAGCCAAATTTGTTTAGCCTTACTATCAGTGTTAATTTTCAACACGTTAATTTTTGGAGCTGTTTTTTTCATACTAGACGCAGATACATTCAATCAAATAGACGTATTTGTATATTTTTGTAGGGACCAGATATGAATTTTTCGTCACGAGATGATTAGCATAGAGCGCAATTGTACAATATGGATGAAACAATCTACACTAACATTATAAACAGGCCATCACATGGTTATTCTGTTATTCTGCACGATGTAATACTGATAGTGATATATACGCATAAACTGGTAGATAGCATGATTTTTTTAAAACCAAAGAAATGGACACTCAACCGTTTAACATTATTATTTTAATTAGTTCTTACATTGTCAGTGAGTTAAAGAACACAAACAAAAACATAGACTTTTGAGGTCACCTTATGTACGTTGAAATGATGCAAGTTTGGCACCTCTGTTATATTTTGCATTTTGCGTTCAATTTTTAGCTGTAGTTATAAAATATACCCTCTTGTTGGAAAATACTCTTTGGAGGTGGCTGGTACACTTTCCTCTAGTAATGGGTTGGCAGCTCTGATTTACTCACAGAATTCCAAATAGATTTTTTTTTTATAATCAAATTTGCAACTATTATTACATCTCATTATTATTTAACTTTACATTATTACTTCTTTCTTTTATTATTGAATTTGCATTTTACTTCTCACATGCAGATTGAATGCTCAAGTATTATCGATTATGCACAGAAGATTGTTTCAGCAAACAATTTTGACAATGGTAAGCTGTACATTTTTTATCTTTCTTTATTCAAGCTTGCTTGTGATCTTAAATTTGCAATGTTAATAGCAATAATTTCTTCCTGATGTATTATAGTATTAATAATTATGATGTCAGGTTTGTACACAAAGCTTTAATTCAAACATTTAAGGTTTGACATTAGAGGTGGTTGAAGTAGGCTTTAATACTAATAATGAAATTCATTTTTATAACGTCTTACCCATGCTAAACAGCCCAAAGCGGTTAACAATCACTCTATCTAGACATAGACCTCTAATTTACCATTAATGTAATTTACAATATAACTTCCAGTGGTATATCAATCATGGTTGAAAGAAAAAAATTATAAAGTAGGTAAATACATTGTGGCCAATCATGGACTTCTGTCTTCATATTTAAGCAGTACTTAATCGTCTTACTAAAGGTTTCTTCAGATAAAATTTTGTGAATAGTTTGCTGTAGGGGATTCCAGACCTGAAAGGCAAACCGTGGAAATGATCTTTCAGCTAGCTTCTGAAGACCCTCAATTTTAAGTATGCAAAGCTAGTGTCAACAGATCTCAATTCTCTTGATGAAACATATTTTTTGATACGATAACAAATATAAGGAGAAGCTTTTCTGTTTAAACTTAAAGTTTTGTTGTATAATATTCTAATTAAAACAAGGAGCCAGTGCAGTTTGACCGATGAATATGTTATATGATTTATAATTCTTTGTCATTTTTCATGTAGCTATTCTAGCTGCTATATTCTGAAAACGCTGTTATTTACGTATTTGATCTTTTGATAGGTTAGAAAGGAGAGAATTACGATAATTAATGTGTAGGTGACTAGGTGATAAGACAAAAGATGAAATAAATTTCTGCAGTGAGTCTACACGAAAAAAAGGCAGCCATTTGACCAATTCTACGGAGCAGATGATAAAGAATTTTTCAAAGATGATTTGCAGAGAGCAAAAAAATAGCTTTTCATTCTGTATTTTTATATAAATGTCAACATCAAGACCACACATTTTTTTAGGATTACACAGTAGCATTCATGTTTTTTTTTCATTCATATTGACTTTGTTTACATCCATCCATGTTTCAACATCATCATTACCTAGTTTCATATTTACAAGTGACTCTTTTTCATTGTTTGGCCGTACAGAATGATTTAGCCGAGTGTTGTCAGTGTTTATATGAAATGCCGTAGTATTGGTTCTAATTAATTTCCTAAAGGCTGAGTGTACAGAGTTTACAGAAAAGGTCTTAGGACTGACCCTAGTTTAAGAGCTTGGCATCTTTGTATTCAGCCTGAGAACATCCCAAAAGATAAGATCGAAACCAAGTAAGCACAGTGCTTGAATGTTTTAAGGTCTGAAATAAGTGTTTAAGCAAAATGCCATGGTTGATTGTGTCTAAAGTGGCTCTTAAATCGAGAGGAGCAATGATTGAGACTTTGCCCTTTGTGAAAAATGTCAAGAAAATGCCTGCTGCTGGTTTGATATAAACCACCGACATAAAGTGGCTGTATAAGTGACGGTAAAAAGATGTTCCTTTTTGGTTGCTTTTATCTTATTTGTTTAATAAGATTGCCCATATGCCTACAACCTTTAACTTGGTCAAGTTCTCCCACGGATCATATGCTAATTATTTGTTTTCAATGTTTGGAATCCCAGTGATCACCCTAGTCAGAGGTAAGGTTGAGGAGGTGTCCTTACCATCAGACATAGAGGATCAGAAAGTGGATATCATCATCTCAGAGTGGATGGGCTACTGTCTGTTTTACGAGTCCATGTTGAACACAGTCATCTTTGCCAGGGACAAGTGGTTGGTAGGTTTTTTCCTTTTCTTTTTACTTAACTTTTGCTTTTAGTATCATCATTGTTACAGCACACAGTCAGCCCAACAATAATGCTTTAAAAAGTGAATTGTAGATTTATGAAGAATAGAAAATGTTTAACTGTTGCTCACATTGGCTCAACCATCAAACAGCAGAATACCAAGAGCCGCTATTGCCGCCTCAGACTAAATTTAGATATAAGGACAGGCAAAAGTTATTTAGTCCACAGTGACTCTGAAAGATTTTTCTGGGTCTTTATATTTGTCTTTGCATTGCTCAACGTTTACATCAAGATTTAATTGTTCAGGAAAGTAAAGGACATGCAAAACGTGAGAGAAATACGATTCATTTGGCATTGTGGGACTCAATCAGTTAAGTTGCAGTTTTTTTTCCCCATGAATGCTGTAGTCTTGAGCATTTTCAGTTAAATGCTGTTCAGAAATGTTACTGAAACCAGGCTTTATCTAAGTCTTCACTCTTTGCTGTCTGTCTAATAATACTCATTTCTGACTTTAATGGCAGTGGGTTGGCTATAAGGTATTGTTTTATGTCAGACTTTTAATGACACCCTGAAAATGGCCTGGGAGCTTGGCAGATACATCGTGGAATAAGTCGGACCGAAAAGCCCTGCCTGGGGCTATCCGTTGTCTTTGTAATTGTTTTTTTTTTTTGTTTTTGTTTTTTTTTTTGTTTTTGGAAGTCTCAAAATTTTTAAGAAATCTATGAAATATCTTGAAAGCATGCAAGTTTATCACTGTTTCTTTTTTCAATTGTAGAATTTTAAAAACAAAAATTTATTTTGTCATGGGTGGTTAACAGTTTTTCAACCCAATTTTTGTTGTTGCTGTATCAAGTCTTGATATGTTCTCTCTCCAGAGACCAGATGGTTTGATTTTTCCTGATCGGGCAACTCTATATGTGACAGCCATTGAAGACAGACAGTACAAAGATGAGAAAATAAATTGTATGCTTGTCAATTTAGCAACAAACCTCAGTAATCCTAAATTTGCCCTTTTATGCCAAAAACTTCAAGTTCAATTCTGCTTTCTCCAAAAAGTATATTCTGTAAAGTTAATTTTTTAAGCTTGTAAAATTGAGTTTTATTTTTAAATGTTCTATCATTGCCAATGTTACATTTTTCTTGAGAGTTTGTGAAATTTGTGAAGCTCAATGAAAAATTCTATGAATGATGGTCCTTACTTCACTTTAGATAGAATAAACTTTTTATTTGGGCCCAGAGAGGTTTATCTATAGAGGATTCCACTGTACAAAGTTTGGCTTTTCTTTGCAAATCTATAGATAAGGGACATATCATGCATTATTGCAATTGACAAGGAAAAAATGTGAAACTTTTCAGGGAACATATTTTTTTAAAATCAGTGTGCTGTTAACTCTTTGCAGCAAAAGAAGAATGCATTTTGCTCTTCCTCTATCAACAAAGTTCAAATTTCACACACACACACACAAAATTATAAATATTTTTACATGCTGAAATGCTGGTTTCGTTGTGCATATAACATAAGTTCCACTTGTTTTCCCCGCTATTTTCTGAACTTTCTGATTTTTTCCCCGCTATATGTTCAAGCAGCAGATTTACGCTATGCCCGATACAAATTTAAGGTCATACAAGTACACATGACAGGTCTCTGTCTATAAAATCAATTCTATTCTACTCAATTAAGAGTATAAAAAAGAGGATCAAACATCGGAGTAAAGTGCGGCAACCCAACTTTTTTGCTAAAGCTTTGGATGGGAATTGCTTGAACCAGAGATTGTAAAATGAACCTGCACTGGTTAAGCTTAGAGCAACAGAATATGAAAGGGGAAATTTCTCATTAAGCAAAAGTAATCTTAATTTCATAATTTAGGTCTACCGATAGGCAAACAGTTTGCCAACTTGTACTCGCTCAACCTTAAACAGCACTAGCACATAGCACAGCATAGTCAGAAGAAGGTTCTGCAGCAAGGTTGTACTAGCCAAGCAAGACAGATGAACTAGATGAAGATTAGCTACCAAGTACTGCTATTGTAGATCATATCATGAAAATCTCACCACACCACAAGTACTCTAAAATGGCTTCTTTTGCAGGTTAATTTTAAATAAAGCTCCCACCCTCTGTAGTCGCATCATGTGTTACTTAATGCCAATAAAGTTCCTCTTTTTTTTTTAAATTATAAAATGGCACCTATGATGTAAGCAATGAATTATGATTCATTATAATTCCAGTAAAAAGGTTCTAGTCCATTCTGGCAAAGAAAAAAAAAGCCATAAATATTAAAGCATGTTAAAATGCTGTACTAATGTGCGATTTTTTTCTATCTTCAGGGTGGGATAATGTGTATGGGTTTGACATGAGTTGTATACGAGATGTTGCTATCCGGGAGCCTCTTGTGGACGTTGTGGACCCAAAACAAGTTGTTACAAACTCTTTCTTAGTTAAGGTAAGACGTTTTGGCTCATTGCTTACTAAAAGAGAGAGACCAACTATTTTAGCTTCCAGGTGCATGATAAAGCTCAAGATTTTTTTTTACCAATATTGGCCTCACTTGGACAGGTCTGGAGATAACAGTACACTTTGCAAAATTGCCATAACTACACAATGAATCTGATATTTTAAAGTCGGGTCAAATCAATATTTGCTTGATTTCTGTTCCTGCAGATCTAATTTTAGTTTAAAAAATTCAAATGTTTCCATAATCACTTTGCCATTTTAAGTATAAAAACTTTAAACTTACATTCTCTTTTTGTCTGTCCACTGTAGGAAGTTGATATTTACACAGTGAAAGAAGGTGACATAGCTTTCTCGGCACCCTTCCATCTGACCTGCAGACGGAATGACTATCTTCACGCCCTGGTCACTTTCTTCAACATTGAGTTTACCAAATGTCATAAGCGTACCGGTTTCTCAACGTGTGAGTGAAAAGTAGATGCTGAACATTGAGTCTTTACTTTGCATTGAGTTCTCTTTCCAGGGATGCAAGTTTTCCAGTTTTCACAGGGATCCTAATATTTTAAAGATTTTCCTGCATTTACCTTTAGCTCAAGAGCATTAAAATCAGTAAATAGTGATTGTAAAAGTTAAAGGAAACCCCAAAGATTGGATTAGAGTTTGCCTGTTTATGAGTTTTCAGTAAAAAATTTCATAAGATACCAAACTATCTGAGTTTAAAGGAAGGAGGTCTAAAAGTAGCTGTGTTATGACATTGTTTTATTCAAAAGTAGTTATGTGTCTTTATTCTTATCCATTGGATGTATCAGCTGTACAATTAAAAAGCAGCAAATATTGAAAGTTTTACTGCTTTTTATGTGTAGGCTGCTAGTTCCTCTCTTTTTTTTTTTAAATTGCAGCAAGACTTGAAAGGAATCCCAGATTTACATTTAAAACTAATTAAAACCATAAAATGCCAGAGACACTATTGAAATGAGAGACGGGAAACTTGTGTCAGTCAGGCACCCTTTACAAAAGCTCCTTTACAAGACCTGTAATTGCCTGTTGACTTTGCAGTGAGCTAGGTATAATTTGCAATGGTCCACTGTATACTTCTTACTACAGTAGTATCTGGTTAAACGCACGTCAGATAAATGCACTCCACGGTTTAAATAACGCCAAATCGCCATGACCGATTTTTTTCTATATGATCTGTATACACCCTAAACGCACACTATGATTTATGAAATTGGTAAAAATTAGTGGATCAGGCAACCACTGACATGCGCGGAAAAAGCCAGAATCACTGAGCAGGAATTCTCATCTTCCTTTGTTGTCACCACTATAAAGCTTTATTTACATGTTTTGGGTTGGGAAGGCTTGGGGGCAGGGTGAAGAGGGAGGCATGGAGGGTAAAAGGTGGACAAAAGCTTGTTGCGCGATGATGATCTTAGAGCACAACAAGCGATATGATCATGATGCAACGCACACTTCGTCCATACTGCACTGACAGGGAAACTGTTGTAGGCTAGTCTATAATATCTCTTGTAGTATGGTTCAGCTCGACCATGCCTCCCCCCTTCCCGTTGATTTCCTCCTTGGGTCAACAAATTTGCCATGTACAAACGAAATGCAGTATCTCTCATAAAAGGTTACACTGCAGATACTGCTTATCATTTGTCCCGAGCGTAAATTGTTGGATGGTTGCACTTGCAGTTTGATAATTGCTAAGCCAAATCAACTCACATACATGTGATACACCACTAGGTTATAAGACATACAGTATGTCTTGATGTTCTTGTCTATACCTTGTCAATTTGTGTGGTCCAGGGAAACAACTTGGTTCTTATCCTCTTGTTTTTACTTAAAGGGAAGTAACTAGATCTAGTAAATTTTACTACTTTTTATAAATGCACACATCTCATAAACGCACGTTATTTGAGCCTCCCAAGTGCTGTGCGTTTAACCGGGTACTACAGTACTTGTACAAATGAGTGGTTTGTATGAATTTTCATATTTAAATGTGTTTTACAGTGTTATAGAATTTGAGCTTTCACTATCTGCTCAGTGCTGTAATAGTTCCCTGAAAAGATTTTTATTGTTTTTTTTCTCTTTTTGAAGTATATATTACTTTTAAGTGGTGTATTTTTTGTTTTGAAGTCAATGTATATGAGGCTATAACAGAAGATTGTGACAAAGTATTTTGAAGGTCAAGAAATAAGATAAGACTTTAAAATTTAAAGTTTATCATTGTGTGTGTAATAATTTTATCTTATAAGTTCTTACGGATTGTAAAAAAAAAAAAAAAGAAAACGAAAATTAAAAACCTTTTAAATGTGATGGAAAAAAGTTTTGTTTTGCACCGCAAGGGACAATTCAAGGTCATCATTTCCATATTTGTAGGTCAAATTTCTAAAAATTTATCACAAAACATTATGATGTAATCTGTATTGGGAGTGCTGCTGTTTGAGTGTCGCTATTTCTTGTTTTTATTGTATGCTTACTTCAGCTCCAGATGCTCCGTACACTCACTGGAAACAGACAGTGTTTTATCTTGGGGATAATGATCTTACCATCAAGAAGGGTGAGGAGGTGGATGGAGTCATCGAGATGACACCTAATAAACAGAACAACGTAAGTTGGTTACCCTAAGTCTTTAAAAAAATGGAACAATATTTGTTTGGGTGGAGGGGGAGGGGTTAGGGGCTGTTTATTTTCTTTAAAGGTGAAGTCATGTTTAATAATTTAGTTAAGTTGTACATAAATGTCTTGTGTCCACTTGAATGATTTGGAAGTCAAAATTTTCTCCTTTAAGAAGGGTATTGTTTTTTTTTACATATGGCGGAAAACACATGGCGTCTCTGAGCATTTACTTGAGAGGTCAATATTTTAAGTATGTTGAACATAGTCAAACTATAAATCATTTTAAAGCTTAGAATGTGTAGATTACAATCATGAACCATAGACATGTAAATGCTGTTTTGTTGAGGGTTTTTTTTTTTTGCGAGAAATGGTACTTAAGTTGAAATCAGCTGTCTCTGGAGCCTCAACAACCTGCCAATGTTTTTTTTTCATTCTTAATAGTATTAGAGGCATTATAAATAAAAGATATGTTTACTACCTGATTAACTCACTTGCTTTGAATGCGCCAGCGTATGGCGCATCACCCGTCAGTTGCCAAACGCGGATGCGCCACCCCTTAGCGCATCAACATTAACTATCGATTTCTCAAGCTAGATGCGCCAGAAG
>BMAT01006452.1:364014-376044 GCA_019649035.1 Elysia marginata
GGGTGATGTGTTAATGCAAATGAAATACAGAAATAAGAAAAGTAAGAGGCACTCGAAGATAGAACGAACAGCAAGATAACAAAAAAACGGTCTGAGGGAAAGTTTTATGACGTGTTACACGGAAAGAACTTTGATTGGCTAACCCTTGTCTGCCGCGCGAGATGCGAAGATGTAATGGCACATCACAGCATAATTATTCAGTTAGTTCTGTGGTACTGATAGCCTGCAAGCTTTTTGGATAAAAATTTACCTCGCTTTTGGATTACTATCTACAGATTCTTCATTTTATTGTTTTGGGGTATTTCTTCATTTTATTATTTTGGGGTATTACTGTTATACTGTAAAATGCCACAAAAGTTTTCCATACATCTTGATAGTGGGTTATAATAAAATCGTTCACAGAGAATTGCAGATGTGATTCATCTTGTCATCAGGCTAAGTTAAAATTTACCGTAATTCTGAACAGATTTTGAAGTAGTTATTGAAAGGGAGTAGTTGGTTGTTTGAATTTTAACGTCTCTTTTCAACTACAAGGTTATATCAGAGACGGCGCTTGGGACAATTGAAAGCGTGCTGTCACACTGTGATGTACGGAGCGCTGCATAAACCACACCCAGTCACATTATCCTGACACCGGGCCAACCAGACTTAGCACTAAATTCATAATGCCAGACACCAGGCGGATCAGCTACTAATACATTGTACCAATTTTAAAGTCCTTGGTTTGACTCGGCCGGGGATCGAACCCGTACCTCCCGATCTCTGAGCGAGTGTCTTACCGCTAGGCCACAGAGCCGGTCTGAAGTAGAATTGCCATAAGTACATGTATAGTTATTTCTTAAGATATCTATTTTGTCTCAAAGAAGGCTTCATTTATTATAGAATAACCGCGAACATGAACTCAAATTAATCTATTCAATCAAATAACGATGTAATTATCTTCCTCACCCGCAAACCAAGCATAAATCAAGATTTGACGCACCTGCATGATGTATGTGGCTTGTGATGCATCCAATAAGTTTGAATAAAATGTAAGCCAACAGATCTTGTTATAAAATCAATTTAAAGCTTTTTTTTCTCGAATCCATACAACTTTAGCTGCCTCCCTATTTAGTCAAAATTAAATAAAGTTGTTAAACGGTAAAGCATTTTAAATCTCTTTAACTCGCTATGATGATGTCAATTTACTAAAATACTTAAGTACTTGTCTCTTCTTCACTTGTCATTTTATCTTACTATTACTTTCATTTTATCTCTCTGAACAGCTATTTTTCCCACACTACCAAGAATTGTTCATTCAACCTTCTGTCATTTTCCCCGTTACAATGCATGTACTCAAGTATCGAACCCTACCTTTAGTGATCTACGCCTTTCTTTTTTCCAAAAATAATTTCATTAGCTTAAGAATTAAGGGTGATGAAACAGACTCACAGGCCTCAAGAATAAACAGGCGATAAGAAAAAAAGTTATTGCTTTACTTTCTTTTTCTTCTCTGTCTTTTGTTCCTTCCTTTTTCTTTTATAACGGCAAACCATCTACTAGTGTCCTATAATAATAATTGTAAGAGAGAGAAAGAGAGAGAGAGAGAGAGAGAGAGAGAGAGAGAGAGAGAGGAGGAAAAAAAGTTTTATAATCAGTCGATTTACATTATAATACAGCCACAATGTATGTACAATGTACCGTCCGTTGCGCTAGCGCTGACCAGCAAAGCTGATGCGCCCGCCCCACTTTAAGTTTTAGTTTTAGCGCGCTTTCTTTATTTTGTCACTCTGCCTTTCTGTCTTTTAACATCATTTGTATTAACCGTACTGTCATTGCTACGTAGATTACTATTTCACGATCGCTCTTGTATTCTGCATGATCTACAATGAGTACTTGCTACATGTATTTTTCATTATGCTTTGCTTTGGCCCCTCTCACCTATTATTCAGTTTTTTCCACCTTCCGCTTTAACTCACTATCTGTTTGTCCCTCTTTCATATTTTGTTAAGTAAGTTGTTCTTATATCATTCTATCGGTCTATAGATCTTTGCTACCCGTTGAACTCAGCAATTGTGGAACAGTTTATATTTCAATGCAAACCGATGTATTCTTGCGTCGTAGGCCTATGTTACAACCATCTTATTTCTTAGTTATTTATTATTTCCTCCGCGCCCATCACTCAGTCTTTCGATTCATCAGCTGTGCTTTTTCTCAAATATGACACTTTATTTAAAACTTAATAAGAGTAAGATGTAATAGATAGATTGTAAGATAGATAGATAGATAGATAGATAGAGAGAGAGATAGAGATAGAGAGAGAGAGAGAGAGAGAGAGAGAGAGAGAGAAAGAGAGAGAGAGAGAGAGAGAGAAATGAACGAAGAAAATAAGTTTAGAGTTTACTATAGCAGCACTAGATCTAGCAGCTAGCTCCCCAGGAGGACTGGCCGACAGCCCGTATAATTACATACCACTGAAAGCTCGAGTACTTGGCATGGCCAAAATCAATTTGCCTAAGCAACCTACGTCTGTAATTTTCATCGCTTTACATGCAGTTTTAAAAATTACCTATTTTCCCATTTCATATATAGTCATCTTAATTTGTGGTGTTTTACAGCAATAGGCATTCATGTGTAAATACAAGAGGTATACAATGTAATAATATAGTTTGAGTTGCCGTGCATGGAACAAAGATTATAATTTATTGAACACCAGGTGATTAGGCTAGTGCCCCGCGCGCTGGGGCTATTCGGCGCTGTGGCGCGTCTCCCGGGTGGTGGATGTGGGGAGCCCTTATTGTAAGGGTTGCACGGGATATACAGAAGAAGGTGCCGTGAACCGAAATATGCCTACGAGAAGGAAAACTCTGACCACAAACCGGGGTAACAGACAGAGCCCGCTTAGCCACTTAGGCTGGCACATCTGTCTAGGAGAAGGAAAACTCTGATTTCAAACCCCTGCTGCCTTGCAGGAGGTTCAGTCCAACCAAAGGCTAAGGGACGGTCACCCTAACAGAAAAGTACCACGTCCACCGATATCGTATCAGGCCAGCCATCAGGCGTGGAGGACCCTCTCATGGTCATGCAGACTTTATCGTACGGTTATGATGTCACTTCTGTGAGCAGTCAGGCAGAGATGGTGTCGGGCCCCCAGCCTCGAAGGGGTCCACCCCAAGCTACTGGCAACTCTTATCCGTCCTGCGCCAGGGGAGGACAGAGTAAAACTACTGGCATCCAAGAAAAGAAAAGTATCAAGATTATGCACTGGAATGCACACGGGATTAAAACAAAGAAATTGGAATTAGGAGTGTTTCTAACAGAAAACAAGATAGATGTTTGTGCCAATCAAGAAACCCATCTTAAGGAAGAGGAGCGCTTCTGGATTAGAGGCTATAAAGACTTCAGACAAGACCGTATCAACAGGAAAAATGGAGGTATCATTACCTTGGTAAACACCAACACTCTGACAGCAGTAGAAACCTACAATCCAGACCTGACGGGGAAACAGTGGACCAGGATACAGAATGTCTAGGGATTTAGTTAATCCTTCCGTCTAACAATCTTCATGTTTACAACATTTATTCTCCCCCAGACAAAGATTTCCAGTTTGAACCCCAAGTTAAACAAGATAACTTCATTGTAGTGGGGGATTTCAACAGCCATTCACCTAGCTGGGGATATAAAGATCTAGACTCGAAGGGGGAAAAGGTAGAGGACTGGGCTATTGACAACCAACTTGTCCTTCTCAATAGAGCCGATGACCCACCAACTTTCACGTCCATGACATGGAGGACATCATCAACTCCTGATATCGCATTTGCGACAGATGATATACAAGGAAGATCAGAGAGATCTGTGGAATCACAGTTGGGAGGTAGCAACCACAAGCCTTCTAATCATCACAATAAAAGATGTCACAGTGGAGTCAGACAATAGAAAAGAACCGAGCTGGAATTTAAAAAAGGCAAACTGGGAGCTCTTCAAACAAACAGCTGAGATGAACACAGCGCAGCTTAAATTATCTGGCAACATGCAGAAGGACGCAAAAGCCTTTAACCAAGCCATAATTGATGCGGCAAAAGTCTCGATCCCAAGAGGATATAGGAAAAACTATAAACCGTACTGGACCCCAGAACTAGAAAAGCTGCACAAAGATCTTGGCTTACTCAAGGACAAACTAATCCAAGAACCATCGGATGCAAACACCATAGCATACAATAGAGTCCAAGCCATTTTTAAAAGGGAGAAACTAAGGCAATGCAGAGAGAACTGGCAGAAAACAACAGACTCGCTTAATATGGATAAAGAAGGTAAAAAAACTCTGGAGACTCATACAAGCTCTCAACGACGACAACCCCAAGAGAGACAACAATACACCAATCATTTGCAATGGAGTGGCAAAGAGTGGAAATAGAGCCGCAGATGTCCTAGCTAAACAGTACAAGTCTATCAGCAGAATAGAAATAGACACCAACAGGGCGCAAGAGGTCAAAGAAAAAATAAAAGAAATTAAGAAGCCAGCCTCGCATATAGATGTCATGGAAGAGCGCATTACCCCCCAAGAACTTAGAAAGAATATCAAAGGTCTGAAAAAGAAAAAGTCCCCTGGCGCTGATGGAATTCTCACTGACATGATAAACACCTGGGCCCTCACGCATTATCAACCCTCTTAGATCTTTTCAACAACAGCTGGAGAACGGGCTGTGTTCCAGAGGTGTGGAAGGAAGCTCGCATTATCCCTATCCACAAAAAGGGGAAATCAAAGACTGACCCAATTAGTTATCGACCTATCAGTCTCATCAGCTGTGTTGGGAAACTCATAGGAAAAAATCAACAACAAACGGCTGATGTACCACCTGGAAACTAATGGCATTATCTCACCCACACAATCGGGGTTCAGAAAGAACAAAACTACAGAAGATCAGCTGACATATTTTGTACAGAACATAGAAAATGCTTTCCAAGAACAAAAATCAATGCTGAGTGTATTCTTTGACTTGTCCAAAGCATTTGACACTGTTTGGAAAGACGGACTGCACCTAAAACTATTACAGTCAAACATCCAAGGCACCATGTACAAATGGATCTCAAACTTTCTACACAACCGAACAGCTAGAGTCAAACTTGATGGCAAATACTATAGCAAGCAAGTAATATTGAAAGAAGGAGTGCCACAGGGCAGTGCATTCTCACCAACACTTTTCCTTGTGTATATAAATGATATCACATCAGCAATCACCCCATATGTGAAGCACACCCTGCATGCAGACGATTTCGCTATCTGGAGTACCGCTGAATACGCAACTACAGCAAAAGTCACAGCCCAGGCAACAGAAGATAAGGTCTTCAAGTGGTTACATGATTGGGGACTTACAATCAATCTCAATAAAACAATAACCACCAAATTTTCACTGAAGACCAAAGAACGTGACGTCACCCTGACCATGAACGGCCAACCCCTACCGACAGAGGATACCCCAACCTTCCTGGGAATCACACTCGATAAGCGGCTCACCTGGAAACCACATATCCAGAAGATCAACCAAAAAGCCATACGCAGGTCCCAAATTATGAAAAAACTGCCTGGCACCAAGTGGGGAGCAAACTCGAAAATACTGAGGCAAGTCTAGCAAGGCTACATCAGACCAGTCATGGAATATGCATCACCTGCCTGGAGTACAGCAGCAACATCCAACCTCACATCCCTTTCCAAGACACAGAATCAGAATCTCAGGATAGTCCTTGGAGCCATCAAATCAACGCCAATCAAATAACTACACAAACAAGCAGAAATGGACACTCTTGAAAACAGAAGATAACAGAGAACTCTCACCCTCTATGAAAAAAGCAAACGGAACCCAACCCATCCACTTCACAACATCTTAAGAGAGAAAACAAAAAACAGATTGAAATCAAGAAAAATGTAATGAAAGAAAAATTTGAAGAAAACCAAGATCTTATGTGGCAAACTGACAGGTATGAGTCCCTGAAATTAGCTGAGAGCCCTTGGGAGAACAACAAAGTAAGCATCTCCTACACCATACCAGGAATCGAAAGGAAAAATGAGGAAGACACCAACAATCTGAGAGTGAAGACACTAGAGCATATAGACAACACATACCCTCATGACACTTGGACACACATATACACAGACGGTTCCTCAGACAACATGAAGGCCGGGGGTGCTGGAATCCACATCTGGCACTCTGACGGTTCAAAAGAAGACATAGCCAAGGCAACAGGATCCATCTGTTCAAACTTCAAAGCACAAGTGATAGCTATCAAGACAGCCTTAAAACACATCCAAGCAAACCAAGACAACTCAGGCGAGGAACAAAAATACATAACATTTTGCGACTCCCAAGCTGCACTCCAAAGCTTAGAACAGACTCCTACAGACCAACTATCAGAAGCTATGGCTCCTCTCTTAAAACAGAACATGGAATTCCAATGGATACCATGACACTGCGGAATCCCTGGGAATGAAAGAGCAGACAGGTTGGCAAAAGAGGGAAGCAAACAGGACCAAACAACCGAGTCATTTTCCTATCAAAAGGTCAAATCTGTGATCAAAGGAATTTACTCAGAAAGGTGGAAGGCAGAGAACACCAACTACAGCTTCAAAAGGGATATGGTGCACCAACTTCCTAGAAAAGAACAGTGCACAATTTTCAGATTAAGAACCGGCCACTGCCAACTACGAACACAACAGTACAGAATGGGAACCAGCCAAACCCCTATGTGTGAATGCGGTACCTCTCGGTAAACAGTCAACCACCTTCTCCAAGACTGCCCTCTCTACACCAACGAAAGAGGAAAACTCTGGCCAGAAAACCCCGACGTTGTCCAAAAGCTGTGGGGAAATGAAGACGACCTCCTCCTGACAACACAGTTCATCGAACAGACGAGACTATCTGCATGACTGAGGAACGCTGAAGAAGAAGAAGAAGAAGGCTAGTGCCATTTTAAACACGTACTACTGAAAAGCGTAAAAAAAACCCTTTTTAATGAGACAATACAATTTTACAAAGACAATAAAAAGTAGGATAGTAACAACTTAGGTATAGATAGAGAGATTGATTGATAGATCATAAATAAGCAGATAGATAGGCCCTACAGTAAATAGAGAGGATTCCGAGGAAGACAGAGGATGAAAGTTTAAAAATTTTACTTAGAATTAGATGCATTTGGATGCAGGTAAAGAGAGGTACTGGTGCTTGTAAAAAGGCTAGGGTACAGGAGAAATATAAATCAGTACTTTAGGTAGTTAACGTCCAGTTACTGACGTTACCAACATTGTGTTTTTAGAATAAGGTAATATCAAAGATTACCCATGTAAAAAATCAGCTTACCCCTCTGAGGTGCATAACGGAATGACAAGATAGAAATATTACGTCCCAAGATAGAAATATTACGTCCCACTATCTACATGTAAGGCTGCGATTATCCGCACAATGGTGCGAATACTTTACAATCATTATTTGCACCCCTTCAGCCTAATGCCTATTTTTCCTTTTAGTTTCACTTCACGAGTAGCTCTGGTCCGGTGAATACTTGTATTTTAAAAGACTTTGTACCCACCATTGGATGATCTTTAGAAATTAAATAACAGCAGGAATCTAGAAGTACAGAGTAGAATGGCTTAAGCCAAACCATCAAACAAGTCTAGATCTAGATTAGAATAGATTGTAGTCGATCTAATCTTGGTAAGCTCTGCTTAAATGTGAAACATGCAAGTAGGCCTATCCTACAGTTGGGTAATGTAAGAGTCTAGAAACATTAATTGTACTCTAGATTAAGGGCCTAGTCTTAGTCTAGAGGGCCGTTGCATAGTGCGAACGTTTGCAAACCGTTTTCCGTTCGCCTTATGCAACGCTAAATTTGTCACCGTTCGTCGAGAGCGCTCGCGAGCGCTTGCGTGCAACCTTCGGAGGTAGTGCACGGCGAACTAAACAACGCTGATTGGCTGAATTTTCATGGCGCCACTTCCTTTCGAAATGTCAAGATCGAAAGTAGTCCTCTGGGCTTAGGAGACATTTCGCCAATTTTTACTATCATTAAATTTTTGTATCCAAAGCAGCTTAATGAACAAGTTTTCAAAAATAAGCAGTCTTTTATTGATTGGGCCTAATTATTTTGTTAGGAATGTTACTTGGTTCCATTTTAAAAGGGGTGGTCGCCATTTTTAAAAAAGATGGCGGCTATCTTTAAATAGGTGGTCGCCATTTTGAACAAGATGGCGGCTATCTTTAAATAGGTGGCCGCCATTTTAAAAAGATGGCGGCTATCTTTAAATAGGTGGCCGCCATTTTAAAAAGCGCTCGCTGAAAATAGCGTTGCATAGGGAGGAGAGCGCTCGCGGCGAACCGTTTGCTTGCTCTTCGCGAGCGCCCGCGCAATGCAACGGCCCTTAGATCTAGATTCTAGACCTTGCCCCGTAGTCACAACACCGTAGTAAATTTAGATGCCTGTCGAAATCTCGTTAGTCAGGACGCACAAGCAGCTACTAGAATCTACTACTAGCGCTAAGCACTAAGCTAATGTGCCGACTAACTTAGACGGCCTCAAACGGTCTTGTAACTTGTGGCTAAGCTATATAAATAAGCAACAGCGACTGATGCGGCTCGATCATTGAAGGTGGTAGGCTGTTAGTCTCAGAAGAGGAAAGAGTTTTCCATGGTAAAAAAAAAACCACCTCAACCACTTCGAAGTCCTAAATTTTAACAATCTTGAGGGAAATGAAACAGTTGATAGATAAACAAATACAGTCAGAATAATCAGCGATGCCCTAAATAGACTAGTTAAAGTAACAAAGAAAAATGAAGCAACAACAGCTGCAATGAAATTGTAGGCGGTCGGCTCTGAAGAAAGCCTTCATATCAGTTCAAGTTTCCCATTTCCCTTGTCATTTAACTTTAAAAGTAAAAGAAAAAATCACAGGTTTGCTTTTTCGCATAATTTCTTTGTTAAATTGGGCTCTAGAGCCAGGGGGGTGTGCTTTTCACGTGCCAACATGAGGCTAGCAGTCAGGCATCACAGTCTATCGCACACGCGCCAAGCCGATGAACCATGGAAACGAAAGGGAAAAGTAACAAGAACTGTTTTGCGTATACATGTGCAATAGCTCTTGCTCCCAATAACGAGGAAAAACCAAACTATAAGTCTGTAGTAGCTAGAAGAGGGCCTTCGTGACTGTTGTGCATGTGGCGTAAACGATATACCTTCATTTTGTCAGAGAGTGAGGTTGATGAAAGAAAGAAATGGATAGTGATACCTTCATTTTGTTAGAGAATGGGTTTTAGAATGCAGCTGTTAAACTTAAAGAAGTCACTATTGATATTTTTATTAGCAATGTTGGACAAAAGTTTTGCCTGCATAACAACTGACAGATTTTGAGTGTCACCATTTCTATGCATAATTATTTCTGGGTCAAACCAATTAAAAATTATGACAAAGTTTTATAATATATTTTAACAGATGTATAAAATTAAATTGTTATGACAGCACTGATATATATATTTTGTGCCTTATGATTTCTAAAAATATTGGTAGGCTACTTTGTCTCCCATCATAAATTACAGGTTTATATTTTCTCAGAGCCTCATTTATGACTTTGGTAAAGAATTAGTCCTGCAAACAAAGTAATATATTAATTGTTAATATATGTATACATGATAAAAAATTGATCTTTCAAATGCAAATCTTCAACTTTTAACATTACAATAATACAAATGTAGTTTAAATTTAAAACTAAACCTTCTCTTCTTTTCATCTTTTTTAAAACAGGCTTCAGATCAGATTGAAAGCAACACCATGGCTGAAATACAGAGCAATATGGATAATGAAAATAGAACACAAATAAACATGAACTGTTTGTTTTGTAGAATAGCTAATAGCTTGGAGCCTGGGTCTCAGGTCTTGTATGAGAAAGACGGTATAGCAATATTTAAAGATATAAGACCTGTGGCCACCCATCATTACCTCGTTGTTCCACAGAGGCATGTGGACAACCCAAAAGCTTTAGGTTCTGAAGACGTAGAACTTGTAGAACAATTAATTGCCAGTGGACAGGAGTTTCTAGGACAGCAAGGAGGAAATGTGTTGGAGGCAAGACTTGGGTTTCACTGGCCGCCATTCCATACAATTTCTCATCTCCACCTTCATGTGATCTGTCCTATGTCTGACTTAGGTTGGGTGGCCTCTCTTATCTTCAGGCCGGATTCCTTTTGGTTTGTGTCTGCTGCTTGGTTACTCCAAAGGCTGAGGAATATGAAATTAGTACGGTAACATTTTTTTTTACCTTAAAAAGATAATTGCAGTTGGATTTTTTTTTGTTTTTGGAAATGTTCTGATTGATACAAGCTCCTAATTACTGAGAATCTCAGTAAGATAATATAATTATAAATATACGGTGGAAACCTCATAATTCGAATTGCTTGGGAATGTTCTAAAACCTCGAAGTATGATACATGTACTTTGAATTATAAAAAAGAGGAGTTAACTTATCCCCAATAGTGTCTAACAGTATTATGCAATTACTGCCCCTGGTTTGAAACTGCATGTATTAAAAAAGGGTAGTGTGTTTTCTTTCCAAACGGTTTGACCCGCACTCGTGCTCGTACTTGAAGACGCCATTTAAAAACAGTTTTTAAAAAAGCTATAAGTTGGGCTGGTCTGAAGTTGAAACAGCAAAAATGAAAACTGAAACACAGTGGGATAAGAATTAAGACAATTGTGGTTAATTGTACCAGCGCCAAAGCAACAAGTGAAAATGATGATTGTGCGTCAGATACTAATAGACCACAAACAAAGGTCCCGTTCCACAGACCCATCCCTAATTCCCCCCCCCCCCTCCCGCCGAGCATTTTGATAGCTGTATGAATCTATCATTAGTAATGTAATTTCACAGTTTATATCATCGATCTACTGACCAGCTGTCTGACTGTAGGCTACATTGTGCGCTTTTTGGTTTACTCTTTACACAATCCAAGAACTTAGCCCTAGTTGATGTGTCTTTGTTCTTTCGTTCCATCACACAACCACCTTACTCCGCCCATTCCCAATATACCGATCTTCTTCGAGGTTGATGGCCAAGCCAAACCCTCTCCAGTTTCTACCGCCCCTTCGCCCAATTTTGACATTCACTCCGCCGATTCTTCCCATCCCTCCTTGTAACCTGCCTGCTGCCAGCTTGTGAGTGTGAGCCCGACTCACAACACAACAGTTTCACAACAAACTTACAAAGCCTAGTACCACAGCGAGAGACAAGGGCTTTTCACTGAAGGCCTGGGGTTATCTAATTCTAACAACATACGCGACTTAATCCTATATCCCTCCTCTCCATATCATAAATGGCCCTAGATGGGCTAGCAGCACTGGTGTAGCTGCCTGCCTGCCCTTCATGTGATGAGTCAGTGGCTTTGTTTTATCCCAGCAGTCATGAGAGAGGCAAAAATTTGAGCCGGGAGATGGATCAATTTAACAAAATTTTTTTCACGGCTCCTAATGGCGATGAGTCCAAAAAGACAAAGTTAAAGAAGAAAAAAAACCTAAAGAAGAAAGAACTTCGAATTATGAGTCCAAATTAAACAAAGTTAAAGAAGAACAAAAAACCTAAAGAAGAAAGAACTTCGAATTATGAGAAGTTCCGATTACAAGACTTCGGTTTTTTGAGGTTTCCACTGTAGGGGAATAATGACATTGTGTTTTTGGGATAAGGATAACAGTCCATGTGGTTTCTTCATAGTTGATGATGATTTTTAGCCTGCCGTCAACAGTCTGGTGGAGCAAGGTGTCAATGGGTTAAATTTCTAACTTTAGCTTCTGGTTTCCTGTTCTATCTTGACCGGCTCTGTGGCTTAGCGGTAAGCTAAGACACTCGCTCAGAGATCGGGAGGTGCGGGTTCGATCCCCGGCCGAGTCAAACCGAGGACTTTAAAATTGGTACATGTATTAGCAGCTGATCCGCCTAGTGTCTGGCATTATGGATTTAGTGCTAAGTGAGTAAGTCTGGTCTGCCCGGTGTCAGGATAATGTGACTGGGTGTGGTGT
>BMAT01006457.1:78862-93438 GCA_019649035.1 Elysia marginata
CCTCATAATTCAAAAATGGATTACCCTATGAAGACAAGACTTTCCACATAGAGAGACATACATCAGATGAATTGAAAAAGACCAGATTCAGGCAGCTAAATGTGGATTTACTATTTTTCATGTCCAAGTATGTGAAATGATTTGATTTTAGCATTTTTTTCTTTTTTTTATATTGCATAACATTTTGACAAGCAAAACATAAATAATTATCAAAATATTTCGATTTTTTTTTATCTTTTAGAAAATTCATTTATTTCTGATAATTTTGATATGCAACACCTTAGGTTTACTTCTTATAGCAACAACAATACATACAATATAAAATCGTACCCTCACTCCCAATTTGCAAACTTTCAAAACCTTCCATCAAAACGAGGATTTGGGCTGCGGTCTTAAAGAGTTAAGTCAATGCAAAGTCTAAAAATAACCATCCAACAACTTGCTAGTCTCTGTCTCACAGACTAGTTTAACACCTCAAGGGCTCTACTCCTTAAACTTCCATGGTCTATTTATTGCAAGTTAAAAGGCACATTAAGCAGCCACAGAGCGTTATCATTAAAAAAGACAAAGCTGCATAATTCAGTCAGATGGATAATCTTCCTTGACTTCAGCCGAAAAACAAGCAGGATAGAGCGCAATTGTCCTACTTATCTTATCTTCTTTGAGTTACAAGTATAATACGAACAAGGTAACAAGGTGAATCTCACAAAGAACTTTAAAATAATGGGCTAGCCCAACCAAACTCTAGGGTAAAAAAATAAAGACTTGTGAAATTTACTAACAATGGATGACCAGTCCTAGCCCTTGAGACAAATTTAGGAATGTTTTACCTCCCCAAGGGTACCAGAGCCAGCTAGAGAAAAACCTAGGCTATTTGAGTTTTCATCTTTTTTTTTTTTTTCAACTTCATATAATCAAAGGCAGACAACTTAAGGGCATAGTACATAATTTAATACCTTTTCGATGAAGAAAACGAAGGCACTCATTGTAGCCTTCCTCACACAAGGATAACAACATCTCAGGTTCCATAGGGTTGAGAGCATGGTTCAGCCGGAAGATATTGTCCTCGCTGATGTGAAAACTTGTGTGACCAAGGTCAACACTCATATCCACGGCTGTGAGATCCCTCGGACAAATGTCTGCCTCACCAGCAAACGGGCACACTGTGATGGTGTTGCTGTCGAAGCAGGGGATGTTGTCGGAGAAACCACCATCCAACACTGTATACTGCAATGTTCATAGATAGAAAAAGGTCAGCCAAAGTGACAGAGTGGGAGACGCAGGGGCAATAAGTTACCATGAGTCTAGAAGGACAGATTTGTTAGTCTATTTAAGGTGGTTTTAAGATAACTACTATAAAGATTTGAACAATGAAAAGTTACAAAGGAAATAAATGCAAAAATTTTTTTAAAATGAGCGCAATTTAGGTTCCCTGAAATTTAAAACATTTACCAGACAAAAGGAAATTAGCATGTAGTTTATGGGGATGACCGTAACTCGTTTACTCAAGATTCTAAGCTGCATCTGATTTTCCCCAAGTCGTCTAAAAAAAGGGTCTGCTTCTGTTTTTCCTAACCACTTCAAACCCATTAAACATAGTCTAACTATGACACAATACAGAACAGGCTCTGATATTACAAGGATCAGGGTTCAAGAAAGCTTTCTTTATAACCCGATTTAACTTTGTCTTTGTTACTATGAAAGACAATTAGTTTTAACAGGTGGACCAGATACCTCAACCTGTTACAACATTATAACAGAGATTGCAAGGCAGGCTCTCCAGCACACAGGGCTTGAAGCGACCCTGTATACAATATAAACAACTTTCTTTAACTATAAGTCAAGGGTTCCAATCATACTAAAGGCAGATATTTTGGTCATTTCCATTAATAAACCTACTTCTCTCCACTGCTAATTTCATACCTTTAAAATCTTTCAATCATTCCTTTCAGCCATTATTTCAACGACCCACCTCTCTATCTCTGGTATCTCTTGCATTGATAGCACAGTAAAATCGTCTCTCCTCTCTCAAACACTCTAAACCTAGCACTATAAATGAATGGTTTGCGGTTAGCATAAGTGGCAACACGGGACCGTCTATAACTCCACTAGTTCAGCTTTTTCTTCCTGACCAAAGTCCTACATAAAACACCAGACCTAAAACTAGATCAAATCAGACTTCTATTTCTTCTGCTTTCCTAGTTTAACAAGGATATGGTTAAACAGGGATTTTGTTTTTGTCTCATCATTCCTGTAATATCAGGTTTCCTGTGTACACACTTACCCTATTTGAAACCATCTCTAACAGTAGAGCCTCCAGAAAACCTTCAAATTCCCCGAGACATTTTGGTGAAACTGTCTGAAGCAGCTGGGAGGCCACTGGTATACTTCGCATCACACTAGACGTTTTCTGGAAGCCGCGGAAACACATCCACACCAGACGGTTGAGGTAGCTCTGAAGGTAAAGAAGAATACTAGCTGCTCAGGGAAAATTGAAACTACATGCCAGTCCATATAACTCAATCCTGGATAATTTAAATTTTTACTCAAGTTCAACTCTATTCTGGTTACTGACTCTTTTTTTTCTGTAGGAGTTTATACTGATAATCTAATTCTTTAAAATAATTTCAAGTTGCTCCGCAATTGTGCGCAATGTACAAATAAGTCCATATGAGGCCCAAAACGGACTTCTCATCCTGGCTGTTCATTGGTCTGGTTGCTTTCTTTTTTTCTTGGCTGCTACACCTTCACTGGTAGAATACACCAGGCTTGGAGTTTTAGCTTCCCCCCCTCCTCCCTCCATTAATTGCTTGCTTACTGATTTGATCTGGTAAAATTTTTATTTCTGAGAACATGAGCTATAACAGTTATTTAGTGTAGCAACGTCTCAAAATGAAACAACTTGGGGCCCAGGGAAATTGGTTTGTCTCTTTTTCTTCACACTATATATCTACCGATATAGCTCTATATAATAAAACATTCCTTTGAGTGCATTTAATGTTGTTATGAAGCTAGTCCAAACATTGCAAACGTTTTAGACAGTATGAAAAATTCAAAACCAGGTTTTGATGCAACTGCAAGTCTCATTTTGTCATGCCGACTCGCAAAGAGAGAACCATATGCATACATATTTACTTTGAATTAAAAAAATACACGTGTGTGTGGATAGCCCCTGTTTTGTTTGTGATCTTCCAAACTTCATAAGTCTTTGTTTTATTCCTTTAAGTGTCCCTGAAGCCTCCTTGAATTAAGTTTACTTGATCATCAAGTTGGTAGGATTACCATTCTTATGGCACATTGTCCGACCGATGCATTTACATCACACGCAAGACACAAACAGCTACAAATTGTATTTCATCAATTATTTGAAATAAGAAAAAAAAAACTTCGTGAATTTTTAGAAGAAAAATAAAAGTTGAAGGACTGTGTGTTTCCTTACATGTCGTGAACTAGTTTCAGAATCTGAAGATCTTGAACGGCCTTTCGTATGTAACTTGATGCCCTGCAAGCAAAAAAGAAAGGTTACAACACTTGTATGTTGATACCATAGGTGCACAGTATGCAGTTACAAACACAAACTACGCCAAAATAAAAAACCAACAAAAAGGAAAAAAACTTTTCCTACTCGTGATTACTCTGATAAGGTGGTCGTACAATGGTTTTAAAGAAAATTGGCTCCGTTTGATATCTATAGAACATCATTTTCCTCTCTCTGGACCTATATTCTATTATTTTCTGCAATTGTTTAGTTTGATAAAGGTAATGTTTTCTTTGACTCGACTTCGCTATGGTGCAGTAACTTAATAGTAAAACGGGAGACTTCAATCAGGCATGTTGCTATTATTTAAACTTCTTTTCTTCTACAAAACTTAACTTCACAAAAGCACTGACTTCAATAGAGTTAAAGTGCAAGTGCGTCAGACAGGGCAAATTTTATATTAAAAGATAATAGATTTGACCAACACATTTTTCTGAGACTCCAATTATTTAAACAAAAATAGGCATTAAGTTATGAAAATTTTGTCCGAAGATATTGCACGTGCTTTTGATATAAATATACTATTTTTTTCAGAACTGTCAGATTACAAGTTTCAAGAGTTCCATCAGGCCCTACGCCAATTCAAAAAGACTTTTGTATTTTGAGACATAAGTTTTTCAAAGAGTAAGATTCCAAATGTTACAAACTTTATTGAGCTATAAAATTTTTATAGAAAAATATAACACATTCTTTTGATTTAGAATATTGAGAAAAAGAAGAATAAGTCTTTTTAATCTTTAAGGAGGAATCTCAAACTTGAATTTTGGACATAAGACTCATACACATTGTTTGCAAGACAAAATGCTCCACGGAATTACAAACAGCACACAATGAAGTTAGTCTCCTGAAGCACAAGACACTTCCCCCTTGCTTAAGAGAATGATGGTAATGATTTTCAATCATTCCCAAAAAAAAAGCGATGTACAACTACAAGTGAATTTATCAACACAGCCGGGATGCTTGGCCACTCACCTCCCCTCTAGAAAAACGCCTGCTGTCTCCCAATCGTTTCTTATCCATACTGTCGTTGTCAATGTCATCCTCTCCCAGGAACCCATCACTATCCTCGGAGGAGGAGAAATCTGTTGACCTCTCCTCCTCGTCTTCTCCTGACAAGTCTTCCAACAACTCCGACAACGGCACTGATCTCGACAACAGCTGGGCCGCCCGCCTGGAATATGTCTCAGAACGTGATGACGTCACTGCTGCCGCCGATGCTGGAGAATTCTTTGCTGCTGATGATGACGGTGGTGGTGATGATGAATGCGATGAAGATGTCGCAGAGTGGGAGTGATGGTGTGGGGTGGAGGAGAACGCCTTTAGCGGCCTGTTGTGAACGTCCACAAAGCAATCACCGTCGATTCCAGGAGGGATCCATCCAATGAAACCTGGGACATACGCACTCGCGATCAGACACTAGGGACACACAGAAACAAAAGTAAGTATAAGATAAAATAAGATAACATTTATCCTGTTGTTACGGAAATATTTTTTGTCAGTTTCATATACAAAAACCTTACAGTATTATAGATGAAATATTTCAAGAATGCAAAATCACACCTGACACTCACATACCTAATTACGCACACTCTTAATAATTACACCAGGTATAAGCGATAATGAGAAAAATAGGATGTGTCTTGGTGACTATTAACTTTGCTACAAGGCACAAGAGTTGTTTTTTTTTAATTCTATGGTGCTAATGTAGTTCACCTTTTTAAGGTGCCTTGTCGCCAAACAAAGAAGAAAAAAAGATAAAACAAAATTCAGAATCTTTATAAACCTCTGCAGTTTATTGATTTAACTATTTTTGTCTAGTGAACTGCATTACCTATTGTGTGAAATATTTTCTACTACATTGAGAGCTAATATTTTTACAGCGTTTTAAACAGGTTATACATATATTTTGCTTTCAATCCACTCGAGATCCCACCTTGACACTTTCCCTGTGCTCAGCTAGGCTTGCAAAAAATTACTGAGGTAAATTTTTAAGATAAAAAGTCTGAAAAATAATCCATTATAAAGAGCCCCCAATTTTTTTTTTCGGAAAAGGGGATATAAACATATATATATATATATATAAACAACAACGCTGACAAAGTGGCATTCAAAGCTTAATGCAATATAATGTTGCATTCTCTATAGTAGAGAATAAAAATAAAGTAAACATTAATGCAGCTGGGTGTTTTTACAAGACGGATAAGTCAGGCTGTATGCTTATGTCCATAAGCCCTAACTGAGCATAGTCGTTACTCTGATAAAATCACCCAACCCGCCTAAAGGATCATATTAACACCTAAGTTGTAACCGCAATCAATACATAACAACTTAGTATAAAACCTGTATAGTACATCGTTGTAAAAGTTTTTCTTTTATGCCTTTATCTTGCTGTAAGGACTCATGGTATAATGTCAAATACCAAAGCTTACTGTAAAAGCCTAATTACGGGGACATTTGAAAAGTTTACAGTGACTTCAAAACAGGCAAAACACACTTAACACTTCTCTAATTGATGCAAATCTAACGCAAAATGTCTATGCCCTTCTCTTCTAGAGGCGATTAATGGGATCGTGAATACCACAGCAAAACAAAAGCAGATTAAACCAAGTAAACAAAACACTGGCCAAAATGACATTGACCTCAGGCGTCCGAGCCTTTCGACAACGACACAAAGGCTGAGCTTAATGAATGGAGTCAGAGACAGCAGGCAAGTCTTGTCCTAACTACGGCCCTGCTTAATCGGTTAGTCTGGCTTTGGCCGTCTTGGTGTACTATTACGAGTTGGTCCTCTAAACCCCTATGCTCCTAAAGCTCAAGTTCTCGACACAAACAGGTTCAGAGAAGATTGAGAAGTCCGTGGCAGAATCAATAATGACAATAATAATAATTAATAATGATAACATTTTGTTAATGATCGCCGCGGTCGAAGAGGCTAAGCAGTATTGTTGCTAATGAACTTGAAAGGTATTTGCGAGAGATTTTGCCAGCTGCGGCCTACGCAGTCTCCAGTAATGTCCACAACAGGATTCAACAATCTAGAGCTAATCTTCAAGAAATTCATTCTGTGACCAACAAGTCAATATGGACAGATATGAGAGCAGACAAATGCTAATTGGTTGAGAAATATTGCTCGAAAATATGAGCCCAGTCGCAACGGTCCTGTAAGCTCAATTATTAGTCTACAGATAATAGACATTATCTCCCTGGATTATTCTAAATAAATTAAAACATGCCGAGGCAATTTTAAGTGAGTTAAAACACAGTTAAATTAAAATGCTAAGACCCTCGCGATATATATTGTGTTTTTGTTGTTGTTAAAAGTATCTTACGCTGAAGACAATGTTGCCAACCCCCCGCCCCCCCCCCTTTTTTTGATACCTGTCCTGTCCATAACATAGGAGGAGAAATTTAGATTGCATATGTGCACAATGTGTATGCCAAATTTTTATTTGCTCCACGACGTTCAAGCATTTTAAGTATAATTCTTCCCACCTCTTAATTTTATGTCCAAAAGTAGAACCACATTGCCTTCCTTTAAAATGATAGGCCCTGAATGTAAAGTTCTTTGGACTCCAGTTTGGTATCGATTTGTTCAAAGTGTATGACGGGAGATAACATTAAATAAGATTAAGTCTTTGTCGTCTTTAAAAAAAAAAGGCACATTTTTAAAATACAGAGTTATGTGATATATTAGATTAGTCAGGTAAATGTCTGCCGCAAAAAGTAAACACAGATTACGATAGTAGGTCTAGTGTTCGTGTATATTTATACAAACAACAAAGGAGAGAAGATCTTTCATCGTCCTGACCTACAAACCCAGGTGTTAAGTAAACCAATCATATCTAGGTCTGGGTCGAGGGAAATAACATAGCGAAGGCAAGGATGAACACTAAAATCATTAGAAAAAAAAAACCACAATCCTTACGTAAAAAAATCTACTGGATCACGTGTTTCTGTAGTTCGGCATTAATTTTGCTTGGCAAGGATAATGGTAGCGCAGCAATCATGTCGAGCGTTAAGCTGAAATTTTGTGAGCAGACTAGTGGGACACTTTCTTCAAAATGACCTGGGCAACGAAATTAACTAAAGAATATCAGCTAGTGCCGCAATACTTTCAACAATAAGCACGGTACATTAAGCTAGCGAGCAAAAAATCAACTCTGCTTTCGTTGGCGCTTCTTAATTTTTAAACTCTTTTAAAGAGAAATATCGGTTCATGATCATGGGGCAATCATAAATAAGAAGGATATGGAATAAAAATTATTTGAAAGCCAGTAAGTTGCAAGTTTTATCTGTCCCTATCAGAACGAAAACGGATAAACATAAGCCTTGCGCGCGCGTGTGTGATTTAAAGGGGTATACAACTCTAGGTTTTAAAAATAACTTGCTCAACGCGCTATACTAACCTTGATACCCGCAATGCGTCCAAACAACCTACAGTCTTCAGGTCTACAGACATAATTTTGAGACACCACACAACGGACGCTCTGGCGTTCTAAAATTATTTTTCAGTATCTATAATAATTATAGCTGGATATTATTTTATTCAACGCTTAAAACAGCCGAAGAGTCATCCAAACCAATAATGCCCTTAACTTGGACTGGACCAAAAAGGTTCGGGTGCTTAGAACTTCAGACCCATCGCTCCTTAAACCTACTCGTAAACAATTGAGATACGGGTAGACCAAATAAAAATTACGACACAACAGTTAGATTTTTCCTTCACCTATTAGTGTATAGCGAGCGAAGAATCTGGAAATTGGTGATCTAGCAAGGAAAGCAAAGTTCCAACCATTAAGCTATGACTATAAACTAAGAGCAACTAATATAAGTCTCGATGTTTGCAAAAAGAGCGATGAGTAAGAGCGACTAGTATCTAAAAATAGGGATGACCAAAGGGAAGATGGTATTGAGAAAGTATAAAAAAGAGGTTTTGAACAATCGCATTTCATATTTTTCATTCTAACGAAGTTATATAAGTACTAAAGATAGTAACCTACTTGTCTGAAAGTAGAGCGGGGGTGCAAAGTTCAGGGTTAATAAGATGTTTGATAGGCGGTCTAAAAAAACCAACGACAACAAAACAGCAAAAACAAATAAAAACTTTTTTGGCACGTCAATCTCCCACGTAAAAAAATAGTTTTGGCATGTCAACCCTCAGCGTACTTTACATACACCTTCGTTGTTCACATACATGCCAGTTTAAAAAAATTAAAAAGCCCTCGCAAATAATGCTCCTGGATACATATACATGACCAGGCACACCAGTGGTTTCGAGTTTTTAAGTTGTCGACGGTCAGACTAGACCAGCATTCTCCTCCTTTACATGTATAGACAGTTTTTATTTCGGAGTCTTTCCTTACAAGAGAGAACATCTTTATGTCACGACAATCTATTATCCTGAGCATATATTGGGGAGTAAATCACACACTGTCAACTACATTGTATTCTGGTAACCCTGAGCTTTTAATGATGAGTACATCACTCTATGTACTACATTGTATTTTGGTAATACACCACACTGGGCACTATTTTGGTAATCCTGAGCTTGTAAAGGCGAGCACACCAAACTGTGAACCGTTTCGGTAAAAAGAAAAAGAGAGAAACCCCATCCCAACCGACCCAAAGAACAAAGCCCCTTGGTTGCGCATTGCAGTGCTCTAACAGTCCAGTATTTCGATATCGCTAGCAAAGTCCTAAAGTATCAAAACAAACGATCTAGAAAAGACTATATTAATTAACAGACAATGATTTTTAGGAACTTGTTGCTTCATTACGTCAATGGGTTTAAAAAGGATATATAGAGACTGTCAGTGCGGTGGTCTTTAAGCTATTTAGGTCTTTAAAAAGCTACTTTCAGGTTCTACTTTATTATTTGTGACACACCGTAATCAATCTACCGTGTTCAAACGAAACGCAGCATTGAGAATAGGAAAAAAATAAGAAAAAAATTGTAATGCGATATTTCACTTGACTTGAACAAAACAGCATTTAACTAATACAATCATATTCACAAAAATACATATTTTTAGGACCCATTAACTCAGCGACAGTATAACAAAATAATCTAGAAGACAGATAATAACAGTCTCATAAAGTTACGGGCAGGCCAGTAGAAAGTTTTATCCATGCATTATTTGCATGGGTCGTTTTACGTCCTTACCAGCTCTTTGTTAAGTTTGACGAGCCCTAGATGAGGAGAGAGCGTACACCCTTTAAATGTTTACATGGTGGCAGGTGACTGTAACTGCCTTTGACAAAAGCCTATCAACCGTACGTAATTGGAAAAGATTTCAAGGTGCTAATTGAATGGGCTGCATGTTGCGTGTAAGCGTCACAAGTCTAGACAGTCAGCATGCGGTCTCGTGGCTTCTGCTGATGTCACCCAGCCAGGTGTAATTGTCAGTTATCAAACCTGGTCTTCAAAAGAAGTGTCATCACGGCAGCTGTCCACAGCAAGATTGCCCCAGATCAGAATGACCACGGTTACATGTCATCAATGAAATTTAAAGTGATGAACAGAGGACGCGTAAGGCGAAGATGGCCGGAGAATCCGCCTCTGGTACCAATCTAAACCTCGACTACAGTATATTTGACATCTGCCGCCTGTCCTTCAGTTTGTACCACGTCGCCACTCCGTTTAACCCAAAAGAAATTGAAATTGGAATTCTGAAGGCCATTGGTCCAAGTAACCATGATACGCAAAATAAATATTTCCCAGTTTCATCGCAATAGCCTCCACTAAGTTGAATTAAAAGATTCAGTTCGTACCAAAAGCAACCATTAAACATGTTTTGTATCAAAGAGACCTAGCTAATAATAACAAACCAACACTATGAAATAACGACAACATGTAAGGTATAATGATTATTTATACAGGGCACATACAAAATAATATTTTAATGTCATTTCATCGGCCATCTTCCCTCTACGCCTTATTTAATTGACGAAAAAAACTACCTTCAATCTTTCATTTCAAACACTAAGCCAACTGGTTTCACAGTGGCTACCACCACTACTGATGGTGATGCTAGCCGCCAAGACTGTCAAACCTTTCATTATAAAGCCTTTTTCACTGGAACTTGATAATTGACTCACTGACAAAAGGTTCGTGGGCCCTGTCGAGTTAGATGTCGTGTCAAGGATTTTCGGTCAGAGTTTTAAAGACATTCCGAATATACGATTCTGTCACAGGAACTTGCTTGAAACTTGTGTGAGGAACCTGGTTAAAGTGCCTACATTTACTGATGGCCAAGCTTGAAACACACAAAAAAAAACCGTTTTTGAATGTCGTGACAGGAACAAGTTTCCTTTTTCCTTCTTTCTACTAACCAAGTGCGATTCTGACATGGATTTCCAAAGACTGCAGGTTGGGGCGGTACAAGTAATGGCAGCCACATATTGGTTTAATTTAATTTATTGGTTTTTTTTTCCTTCAAAATTTTAACAAGTTATATCAAAGCGATAAATAGAAAAAAAAACAGATAAAGGGCGTTTTTATATTGTGCCTTATCCACTAATGCTCTAAGCGCTATATATAGCCAAAGCTCCAGGCCGACAAGCCAAGAACGACATGTTGACAGAATAAAACATAATAAGTAAAGACAGGTCATCTTTCACGGCAAAACGAACTTTCACCAGTCCCAGTTATACAATCATGTAGTTGAAGCAACAAGAGAAAACCCTCACCTTGTGCACTGTGTAAATTCTGTTTTGCACTCAAAACCTTTCACGATAACATGAAAAATAATTGCCTAGACGGCGATTGTAATTGTTTATAGGTAGATGTGGTTTGCCCGTGGGTATCACCTTTTGTTACTGACGTGGTACATTCTGTCTGTCCGTGTCAGCATATATGTTGGTACATGGTCTATTGGCATAATTGTCATGACTGCATGAGGCCCTGACAGATGGGGTGTAGAAAGTGGCGTCGCGTGGTTTGGGGGTTCGAAGATTCAACCACACCCTAATGACTCGACTTACTGAACACAAACGGCGGAAAATCGAGCACAACAACTGTTACACAAACTTCAAAATTTTGCTTAATTACTGTGATTGTCCAGCATCACAACCAACAGCTGTTATGTTGTAAATCCGACCCACTTAAAATTTATGACAAAATATCATGTCGTAGTCTAACCGGTATTATTAAAAAATGCTGTTCATTTTAGAGCATTTATATTCCTGTTTCCGAAATCATTTTGCTAGTCCTAACAGACGACGGAGTCAAGTCTTTTTGTTTTGTTGTTGCTGGCTTTCAGCCTCATTGTATACCCTCAATAAACTTAGAGAAGGCTAAAGGAAGCTGCAGAACTACAAACAAAATTACCACAAGAAAACTTCACAAAACAAAGACCGAAAGATTTTTTGTGTTAAATCTTCATTGCAAATTACTGCTACGAAATTTATTTATTTAATGCTTAAGTGCGGCAAGACATACACCTCAGAACTTCCCGAATCGTGGTTTCAAATTGATTTTTGCGGTGTGACTGACCTGTAAACCATTGAGCACGATAGCACTGCGTATTCATACAGCAATTTTGTGGTCACGTCACCCGTGCCATAGATATAACTGTAGGAACTGTATACAGGTATTACACACGATGCTTTACAATACTCCAAACAAAAACAAAACAAAACCAAAACAAAAAACAACATGCCAACACGTCAAGAAAAAAATATCTTTGAAGGTCAGATAAAGACAAAATTAACGTTTTATGATCGTTATCACTAATGAAGCAGGGAAATGAAAATCCTTGAGATTAAGATAATTTATACTTACTTGACAGATATAGGTAGGCGCGCTGCTTAAAAAATGCAAGTTAAACTGGAACCCCTTAAATAAGACTACCCCTCTTATTTGACTTCGAATTTGAAGACATCCAGATAAGGATGTTTTAATTTGTGTATTTCTACGGTAGATGTATACGGCCTGAACCCTTGACGTCAGACTAAATCATGCACCTGCACCAAACTATCTGCTGCACCTGCACCAAACTATCTGCAGTGACGCAACATGCATGAAAAACACATAATTATCTGTCAGTGTCAGTGACCGCGAGAGAGTTCAAAACTAGGCGGCTCGAGCATCAGCAAATGATACAAGCAACTTCAAATACTACACTTAGTTTTCTCACGCCACAGGCTGAAGACGAGAAAAGCGCTGAGGCGACCCATTTTTAACCTATCTCAGAAATCCACAACTTCGAAAATGGTCTGTGACTGCATGTAGTTTTGTCTCATGGTTTATGTTCGATGAACTTTATGAATACATACATGTACTTATTTTCAGTACGACTCTCCCTAATTTGTGGTTACCTCTTTCCCTCCGTTTCTTAGTGACCAATATTTATTATAAGGAAAGACGCTCCCTTTTATTTGTGTTCGCATCCACCCCCCTCTCTGTTCTACTCGATGCCAGAGCAAGGAACATAAAATGTACAAGTATTTAAACTAACAGTAATCGTCAGTTCAAACCAAATTATTTCATCTATATTGTACTCATTTTAAATCAGACTCCCCTTCCTCTTACCTGTACTGTGTATGTCGTCCTTTTCCCACCCCTGGCTCATTTCTTTATGATGCCCATATGAAGAGCTTTAGATGCATAATTATGTATTTTTTTTACTTCATTTCAAACTAAAACGGTAAAAAAACCTGAGTCAGGACATTCCGTCGCTGCATGCATCCTTCATTCAAACGCATGCTCTCAAAAGCAGGTGCACTCGTTTTGACTTTTCAAAGTCAAGTAGATATCAGACACAATCATACGACCGAGCGGTGCACATGGCTCAAAGGCGGGCGTGTGTCTTTCCCTCTATAATCGCGAGAATGTTTTAATTATCTTTCAACTTTACTCATGTTAATTCTTTTTTTTGCATAAGAACCCTCAAGATATATCAAAGCCTTAAGGACGTGCTTAGTGTTAACAAAGATGGGATAAAAATTCTACATGATAAACAATGAGCAAGCTAGCAGTTAGTTCAACACAAGGTCCCATAAATATGGATTTTTTTTCAAGCTGTGCTGCTGTGCTTTCATCCGTCAGGTTTAATGAGTGCGAAATTCTTCATCTAGCACCCAAATTTCGCCTGTCAAGTCAAATGCACCCTCTGAACACAGACAAAAAAATAACATGCAGATAACACGTATCAATCAGGGCAAGTTGCGCAATAAAGCGAAGCAAAAATCAACAAGGACGGGTATGGGTAACTGAATGCAAGCCAACAGCTTCGCGTAATTCTGTTTTAATACGGTATTATCGAACCTCAGAAGCTACTGTACTTCTTTTAGTTCAAAGAATTTGATCTAAACATAGCTTTTGAATTTGAGGTGGGTGGGGGTAGGGGAGGGGTGTAGAGATGGAGATGGAGGGAGAAGGACAGATGGATAGATGGATAAATATATATATATATATATATATAGAGAGAGAGAGAGTGAGTGGGTGCATGTGTGTGTGAGAGAGAGGGGAAGAGAGAGAGATTGGGAGAAATAGATAGATAGAGAGAGAGAGAAACAGAGAGTATGTGTGTGCGTGAAAGAGAGAGGGGAAACAAGGAGAAGAAGATAACATGCAGAAATGAAAGCAGCTCAATTTTTTTGCAAGGTAAACTATTTCATTTGGTAATGAGTTCACAAATTTTTGGTACTAATAGCAGGTCATTGAAATAATACGCGAACACATGTAGGCTCATAGAGAACGTAATCTCTTCAATACATTCTAAAAAAATAAAATTCAGGGATGCAAATAACCTCTAGCATAGAACATGTACATGGTCTGATAACCGAATTTTAGAAGAAAAACTGCATGCTTAAGTAAAGAAAAAATAAAAGCGAGGCAAAACCTCCTACTCAAAAGAAGAAGCATAAAAATTTTTGCCTTCCTACAGACTGATATCGAATCCGATTCACCTACCTTAACAGAAAGATGTGCGGTGCGTTAGAGACCTGATCCTAACAGCCGAATTTGTCAAGGCGACCATGTGACGTGCTAACACTTACAATGCAAGATCGAAAAGGAAGAAGAAGAAGAAGAAGA
>BMAT01006459.1:0-13803 GCA_019649035.1 Elysia marginata
CAAATTTCTGTTCGGTCAAACTTAGCTCTAGACTCTGATGATGAAATAGCGTTTGAAAACATTATTGAAGATGATATAGATCCACATTATTGAAGATGATATAGATCCCGATTATGAGCCACCAAAGGGTAAAAGGGCCAAACCTAGTCAGGCCAAAGGTAAAGGTAAAGGAAAGAGTAGGGGTAAGTCAAGCTGTATTAGTACTAGCAAGGCCAACGTGGGAAAGTCTAGATCAAAAGCCCAGCCTCAGGTTGTCTTGATAGATCTATCAAACACACCTGGACCAAGCCGCCCATACATCAGTTCAAGTTCTGATAGTGAAACTGACCATGAGTTCGATACTTCAGTGATGTTAGGCGGTGCAACAAATGATCTAGGCCCAGAATTAGACGATGCGTTGCCAGAGGCCGAGGAAAATTTCAGTGGTGCAAATTTAGAAAGTGACTGGTCTGAAGATCTCTCAAACTACCCTACAACTCCTGATTTTTCTGGTGCTGAAAGTCTAAATCTTCCTCAAGGTGTTGAAACTCCACTTCAAATTTTTTAAACAATATTTGATAGAAGACTGATGCAGCACTTAGTCATTGAAACAAATAACTACGCGGATCACACCATTTCCTCAATTGAAAATCCATCTCAGTTTTCCCTGAACAAAAGATGAGAAAATGTAACAACAAATGACATGAGAGGATTTTTACTTCTACTTTTACATATGGGTGTGGTGCAAAAGAATTCAATATCAGACTACTGGAGCACAGATATATTTATAGCCTCTCCGTTTGCTGGAAAGATCATGACACGCACTCGGTTTCAAGACATCCTTTCACAGCTTCATCTTTCCGACAATAAACTCTACATCCCACCTGACCAGGACAACCATTACACACCTTTCAAAATCAGATTTATCCTCAACCATTTGAAAGATAAATTCCAAGAGTTATATACCCCAAACATACTCGAAACAATCATCGAAGAAGACGAGCTGAGATTAGTGCGTTTCCTCCTAAGCAATACCTGCCTAAATATAAGAATAGGAGGAACAAAAGAGGAAAAGAAATTTACAAGTAATATAGGCACACCTCAAGAGATAGCCTTAGCCCAGTCCTATTTGTGGTATATCTTGAAAATGCTCTCAAAGAAGTCAGACCGTTACTTTCACAACAAGTAACTGAATCCGAAAAAACTCTTCCCAATGAAATAGCTTATGCAGATGATGTGGACTTCATAGCATGAGAGAGAATAGACGTAGCACAGATTCAGAAAGCTCTAAAAAGATACAACCTTGAAGTTAATGTCGATAAAACGGAATATACAATACTGGACAGAAATTACAACAGCTGGAAAAACACTAAAAAAGTCGGAACAATAATTGGAGACACAGAGGATGTACAGAGAAGAAAGCAACTGTCCACCGCAGCCCTAGCCAAATTACAGAACGTGTGGGTGAGAGGGGACAAACTTAAGAAGAACACAAAACTGAAGCTGTATAGAGCACTTGTCAAATCTGTCTTAACCTACAATTGTTCTACGTGGGCACTAACACAAGCTGAAGAAGAGAAATTGGATGCTTTTCACAGAAAACAGCTGAAGCGGGTTGTTGGGATAAGATACCCAGTAAAGATAACAAACAAGGCTCTCTACAAGCAATGCAATGAACACCCGCTTTCAATGTATGTTCTGGAAAACAGATGGCGTTTGTTCGGGCATATATACTGCCACGCGACAGAGAAATCCCAGCCAATAAAGCCATGGAAGAATTCTTTGTCTCACAAGGGGACAAATAAAGGGGAAGACCAATTACTATCTTGCCAGTGGTCTTGAACAACGACTTGTCCCGTTTAGAAAGTAGTACTTATTGTCTTAAAACCTTCAAAGAAATTGAAAACCTGAAAAAGATCGCAGAACAGAGGGATCAGTGGAGGACTCTATGCACAAGAATACAAAAGGCAGCCGAGGCGTTGCAGTCTGACGACTATGATGCGGAACGGCGATAAGTCAAGTAAGTCATATACCCCAAGCCAGCGTGTTTCCTTCGACAAGGCCATTTGTCCTTTCCCGCTTCCGCGGACGTATTAGATTCAAGGTTTATATTAGGAACAAACCACATAGGTGGGGGATAAAATTATATGAACTCTGTGAAAGCTCAAGTTCCTATGTGTTCAACTTTGAAGTTTATGCAGCTGAGAAGGGACTTAGCAACAGACCTACTGATGTTTGTCTCCGATTGTTGACACCGCTGCACAATCAGGGATACTGGTTATTTACCGATAACTACTATACTTGCCCTGAGCTGACCACACGTCTGCTCGCTCTAAAAACAATGAGTGTGGGGACGGTAAGATCAAATTGTAAAGGTCTTCCTAAAGATTTAGTCAAAGAAACACTGAAAACAGGGGACATAGTATACAGGCGGAAAGGGCCTATGGTGGCATTGCGTTGGAAAGACAAGCAGGATGTCACCTTATTGACAACGGTTCACAACCCCACTAGAAAAGTCACTGTCACCACAAGATCTCAAGTGAAAGAAAAACCTCTTGTTGTCCAAGAGTACACAACATCAATGTCAGGCGTTGACATGAAAGATCAACTTTTAGCCTACTTGCCACTAGCAAGATCGACAATAAAATGGTGTAAGCGACTGTTCATGCACATGATGACTCTCACTGTGATACAGTCCCACATCCTTCACAATAAGCTATTGTTGAAAAATGGAAAACCCAGACTGAAGTTGAAACAGTTTATTATTTCACTGAGCACTGATATGACAAAAAAGTTTTTAGCTGAAAGAGAAAAAGAAGCCCCAAATCCCGCAAAACGGGTGCAACCAGGTCAGCTTGGTCGTCTCACAGAGAGACACTTCCTGGACTATCTGCCTCCTACAGCCTGCAAGTCAAAACCAAGGAGAGATTGCACAGTCTGCACTGAGAGACACAAGGCCAACCCCCAACAAGTAGAAAACAAAAGAACAGAGACATATTTTTGGTGTGTAGAATGTGAAACTCCCCTCTGCCCTGGCAAATGTTTTCGGGACTTCCACACCAAAGACTTGTATTGGCTCTAATGAGTCACTCTACGTAGAATTGGATAGCAACACCTTGTAAATAGTGAGTATACTTATTACAGAGCTCTTGGTTTACTTTGTTGTTGTTTTTTTTTTTCACACTTATTAAGTGAGTACTTGGTGATTTCCTTCTTGCATGCCGTTTCCATTTGCTATTTTTGGAGCAAATATTTACCTTTTTTGTTTTTTTTTTTTGTAAAAAATTAAAAAAATTGACACAGACTCAAAGTTTTTGTTTTATTACAATCTTTATTATCTTGACTAAACATGATACAAATTCCAAAGGTCAAACTTTAATAGCAAAATCACAGTGATTTTTTTAAAAATACCTCCGAAATGGCTGGTACACAGGGAATAGACAGGAGTTCAAATAGCTGGTAGTCAGTGAGTTACCAGATTTGTGATAATTGAACATTTTGATGCTCAAAAAAAAAACAACCTGTGTTGCCAATGTCAAAGCCTTTGATTGTAAAAATTGCACCATATGATTTATTTGGACTAGCTTCAAGACATTGATGTTTGATTGCAAAGGTTTTAACTAAAAACCATAATCATGAAATTTTTCAGAATTTACAGTTTTTGTAAGGTGGACATTCCTGGCAATTTCATACTGTATATATGTAAGAACTGTGAAGCATTATCAGTAACTTGCAATTTCCAAAATCCACAAACTGGTTAATGCTATGAGGTGCAGCTAATTGCAAGTGGTATTGGTTCATCAAGGAATCCAAATGTCAAGTCTGTGTTACTTTAAAGTAAGGAATTTTTTTTTTAATAATAACACTAACAAGAACAAATGTCTCACAACTAGTGCAAATAAGTCCGGTATAGGAAACTTGAATTTGATAAAACAATATGTAGTCCTTTGTTTTTAAATCGAGAGAAAAGCTAATATTTTCTAGAAAATTTTGATAATTTCGTCTACTTTTGACATTTGGAGGCTCAGAAAAACGCATCGTTCAAATTATAAATGCCTCGTAATGTAAAAATTGCAGTATATGACTCCTTTGCACTGTTTTCCAGACAAATGTATACTTAGACCAAACATTGATAATTTCTATTAATTCTATTAAAAAAAGCATGAGGTCCTTTTTCTTCATTATTAAAACATAACACATTTAAATTTCTGCAGTGCTCTAAATTCACGCGTTTGCGATACAGCTAAAAAAAAACGAAATTGACACATCAAACGCAGAGGCTGATAAGAGTATATTTCTGGTAGGTCAACAGTAATGTTTTAAATATTCTTAATTCAATGTTATCTTTTAATTGGAGGTCTCACAGACTTAGCACTAAATGCTGGTGGTTTAGGGCGGAAGATTTCATTCTCATCCTCCACTCCGTTGTGCATCATGCGATGCCTTAGCTCTAGGCGGCTGTAGAAACCAAGCACAGTTGGGTCAGCTTTCACACAGCTGGCTTGAAAGTCCAGCACACGAAGACCAGCGAGACTCTTAGCCCGAGACAGGGCAACGTAAGCCTGACCAACCTCAAACACTCTGCCTAATGAGATTTCTACACAGTCCAGGGTCATGCCCTGAAAACAAAAACAGGAAACTGTTGAAAAGGCTGTTTTGGTCCCCTCATACACAGTCAATTTTGTATCAGAGCTATTTAAAGGCTTGAAGTTAAACATTTGATAATACTATAATATTAAAATTTCAGATTGAACGTTTTGCCTTGCAGCCTGTTCATACAAGGGGGATTATTTGAGCTGGTTAGGCTTTTTGTTTCCTTATTTCAAGAGATATAGCTAGGTGGCCTGTGTCAAGTCCTTGAAGTTACATATCACCAGCTGGAATTATGAATTATGAATAGCCACCATCTGACAAAAACCATTTGACTTACTTTTTTGAAATACTACCTTAAGTCAGTACAAGCACATAGGTTTAAAATCAAATCGTTAAATAAGAACATTATGCTGCAGTGAAAATCTGATTGGGAAACTCATGACCATCAAACATTTCATATAGGCTCCACAATTTAACTAACCTGACTCTTGTGAATGGAGATTGCCCAAGCCAACTTCAGCGGAATCTGTTTACGGACAATAGTATTTCCTCCACCGACTCGAAATATCCATCTTTGAGGCTTGATAGCTTCAGTCACACCGCAGACAAACTTGATGATAGGAAAGCCTGTAAAAGTTATATTTATAATGCTTAACTTTGATGAAGTTTGATATTAAGCTTGTGTTTTTTTACACCCAAGAAAACCATTATTGGTTATTGTGTGTGATGAATCCAGTTGAAGAAGTTTGAAAAGTATAAAGGTCTGAAAAGACTTAAAATCTGAACAACATTTCTTCTAATCTCTCAAAAAGAAACAGAATTTTGACCTCATGTATGACAACATTAATACAGTGGAAACCCTGAATAAAGACCTGAAAAAAGTTGGTAAAAACAGATCTTATAAGAGGGGGGGTCTTAGTTCAGGGAATTAATTACTGGACCCGTATAAACAGACGCCCTCAAATTAAATTCAAGTCACATAAAAGGGGTGGTCTTATTGAGACGGTTCTACTTGAGGGGATTCACTGTATTAATATTAACAAACTTTCCTACAGCTTAATTATTGATTATTTTTTTAGATCTTGAGATTAAAAAATGATATCTAAAATCTATGTGCTATTTTTTTTCTCTACATTTCATCAAGTTATATAAAAAGGAAACAATCTAACAATTTTTATTCAAAATTCAATTGTTTTCAGTTTAGGCCTCAATATCGTTTCTCCTTCACAGACTAACAAAATAGGAATCTTTTTGAGATGCATTCAGTTTTAGAAAATGGGTATTCACTACTAGAGGATTAAAATTTGACATAAATTATTCATCACACTGACGTATCTTAACATACACTACAATAAATTGTTTAAGCTAATCACACCATGTCCTTCATTATCTATACAATGAAAATTATTCTTAAAAGTACTAGCTTCCATTTTTAGTAAAAAATAGTTACAACTTACAATGTTTTATGCTCCAAATGATCTAAAAGTACAATGGAAATCTCAAAATTGAAATCTCTTGTGAATGAGAAAATCTTCCAATTAATAAGGTTTGAATTAAAATGGAACCCCTGAATAAAGGCCTGGAAAAATGTTGGTAAATATAGGTCTAATATTAAGGAGGTCTTAGTTTATGGGTTAAATTACTATACTCATATAAGCAGACCCCCTCAAATTCAAAGGAGTGGTCTTAATTGAGGGGTTTCATTGTATACTCCAAGAATCAGGGTAATAGAGTAAGTTACAATATCACTTCCCTCTCTCAATCCGCTTTTGCATGCACCCTAAAAATTTTTCCGTGGATCAGAGACACAACTGGGTAAGTTCTGGGGTGGCAACTTTGAGCAGTGCCTGTCAATCATGAGTTTCTCAAACTAAAGATCAGAAGCGAAACATTCTGTAGACTTTGAACTACAAAAATTAAACTTTTTAAACTTCAAATTATGAGACTTAATATAATCAAGTACTTAAAGAGGAAACTATCAGACTATAATTTTGGAGGTTCCTACTGTCATCTAGTAAACATAATGTTTTGGCTACCTTGATGTGCCTTTGAACAACTTTCCGAATATAAAAAATATCTTCATACCACAAAATTCCACAACTACACTCATAAAATGTGAAACTACTTAGAGCCATCCAATACTTACCATTGTTACTCTTATCATAGCCAAGTACGACCCCTCTAGCTCCGTTGACAAGGCCACGTTGGATATCCAAGTTTTTACACAGCATTACCTTATGAGTACGATAAAAATTTGTGGAATCAAGAGAGTTAGTAGAAAACACTTTTAAAATCCCATTAAACTTGTTTAACACACCAATGTAGTTAGAGAGAAGGAATGTATCAGTTTTAATTATTTTTTAAAATAATTATTTGGGTAAATTATTTGTTTGTTTGTTGATACGATAGTTACTCTTGTAAAGAGGTAAGTCTTCATTTTGTGAATTAATTATGAATAAAAATCTTATCATTTTCAGAAATAGGTTTTTTTAAAAACTCAACTTCATGACCTTTCTGCAAATTATGAGTCACTTCAAATAACTTCTTTTTTCCTTTTAAAAAAGCACTTCATATTGAAAAGTTTTTAAAAAGTAAAAGCAAGGAGACATGAAAATGCTTTTCCAGACTTACATGTGTAAAGACATCAATCATAATATATGTTAAATTACTTTGACCCACTCCCTCAATCTTTACAGATCTACTAGTTTTAACTTAATTGCAAGGGAATAGTTTAATTTTATCTATGAATATCATTAAAAGAACAATTTAAAATCCATATAAGGTGTATGACTTTCAAGAGTACAAACAGTTTTTCAAAATCAATTTTCAAAAATATATAAACTTATGAAAATTGGCTCAAACCTTTCCTGTTCATTCATTTATTCAAAAGCAATTTATATTGCACAATAATTCAACAACATAATTATGATGCTCTAGATGTTTTCAAGTTTAAAAGAGTATTTTTAAAGATGGAAAAAATTACAAGCAAAAGGCAAAGTAAACCTGTATAATACAGAATCATTTATCAGGGATGCCACTCAGCTTTTCTGGAAATAACTGAAAATCTTGGGAAATGTTAAAAAATATACAAAACATCATCTAGGGCAACTGATTTGTCACTTTCAATGGGATCAGTCTTGTTCAAATTTAGTCTGTTTATTTAGTAAAAAAGGGAAAAAAATATAACTAAATCAATATGGACATGATTGTACATAAGTGTGCATGGCTGTAAATATTAATTAAAAAAAAAATAAATAACCCCTGATTACCTGTGCTCCAACTTTAAGCTCTAAATATGCAGGCACTGGACACAAAGAATTCAGTTGGGAGGTATAAGCTTGATCAGTGTCAACAGACGAAAACAACTTGCTTTCACCTAGAAATACACAACATTCAAATGATACAATGTATTGTTACATAAGACAAGATCACATAGGCTTCAAAATAATATTTTTTAAAAAATACAGCGGACTTCGTGTCTGACCTTGGACTCACCTTGCAACAAACCCTTGTTTTCAATGGGATGAAAGGAAGTCCAAATATTTCCTTGGTATAACCTTAACAAATTCACTTCTATAAAACTCATTACAAAATCCACCTCATTTTCAATGAACTAGAAATAAATCTTTAATTATGTTGGGCTTCATTATTAGCCTAATCATTTGGTTTTTGAGTAACTTTATCAGATATCAAAATACATGAAAGGGAAAAAGACTAGAGCTGCAAAAACAAGCTGGTAATTCTATCCAATTTGTTTCTGTATTACGCACTGTAAACAGTATATGCCTATTGATTGCTGCTCTCCATAGCACCAGCAACTAAGGAATTGTCTCACAAATGTTAGGTCAAGGTGGATAACATGGAGCCATTTTTGCCTCATTGCACCAAATTGGAACTTTTTGTTCACATATTATATGGTGCCCAAAAAACAGGAGAAAAATAAAATTCTTACCCTCCAGTACCTTCAGGTTAGTCTGATTAATTTCATCAACATCAGCCTTGTGAGTACAAAGTTTTGTAGCCAGCACTCCACCCTTGTCAATGCAATTTTTCCCTGTTGCTGACAGTGCATTTGCTACTGGTTCAGGGCACCTTTAATGACATAAAGCAATTTATTTGTGTACCTTAATATACGTTCATATTTTGCTTAAATAATACAATCGTTTGAAAAAAAAACTTATTTCATAAAATGTTTTTTTGAAATTTTACTTCCATATTTGTGCAAATATGTGGCTTTTAAAGCATACTGTCAAGGTAGACAGGCATCCTGAACGTGTGATTAGTATAATTATAAGTTAAATAGGGTTTATAAATTATCTAAATTATTATCATTACTATTATATTTATCATGGCATGTAAGAAAGAAAATTTAACAAAATTCAGAAATCACAAAAGTTGACGGATATTATCAATTTCACAAAGTCTGAGAATCATAACTAATTATTATAAACCTAAATTTATGCCTTCAGCTCAGATAATTTTTTAGTAAATCAAGCCTCAACTAGAGAATAGGACATTCTCAAGGGCCATGCTTTTGCCTGCTAAAAAAAAATTTTCAATACACATGACATGCAAAAACTATCATATAGTTGGGAAGACAGAAAATTCAAGTTTCAAAATCATCTCTGACACCTGAAAAAATCATGTTTTGGATTTACATCCACAGAGTTTTAAAAAAAAGAACCAAATGTGCAGCACTCCCACAAATAGAGTGCCCAAGCGATGCCGACCAATTCATTTAAGTACTTGGTCATGTTTTCACCCCAAAATTTTTTTTGGCATAGTTTGAAAGTTTGTGATGTTTTTCATCAAAACTCCTTTTAAGAGACCATTTTAAAAATTTTTAAAATGTGTTGAAAAGGTTGTTAAACTGAAGAATCGCCCTTTTGGCTTTTACAATACAAAAACTTAAGTCTAATATTTTGCATTTTTTGAGAATTAGGTCACTAGGATTCCTTGTGTTTCAAAAGCAATGATTCAGGACCTAACTAAGATATCAAAATAGTTTTTCACCATCTTTAAGAGCTTTTACAGGCCTTTTCAAAGATGCGTGTAATTCCATATTACAAAATGCCGCATGTAGACTCATTTTGTGGGACCTCTGCACAAATTATAAACAAGAAGTGAAATTTTCACAAGGTACTTACAAGCCTTTCCTAACTTTTTGAAGAATGCTTATAAAGTGAGGGTCGTCTTGTCTTTTCACCTCTGTCAATTGCATTGTGATATCTATAGCCTTGTGCCATGCTTCAGACTAAATCAGATTTGATAAAAAATAAATGGAACATTTATGTTACTTGTCTAAAAATACACTTCCATCATTACAAGATTTTGATTTTTCTTGAAGTAAAATAAGTATAAACATATTTGTAACACTCAAAAGCTAATAAAAGTAAAGTAAAGAGTGTTTTATACAGCGCACATCCACTAATATGCTCTAAGCGCTTCACATGGGTTTGCTGACAGGCCATAACCAACCACAGAGGTACAGCAAGTAAAGCCCAACACTCTAGCATTCTGAAAAGATCTTTTACTGCCTATAGTCGGGTACTCCTTTAACGCATGAGTGAGGCGAAGAAATGTGTGTAAATAGCCTTTCTCAAGGGCTAAACTTCGACCTGCCAAAAGCAGGACTCGAACCCTTGACCTCTCCATCCAAAGACCACTAGACCACGATGACACACATAAAAAAAATACAAAAAAAGGTCCTTTCAACGTTTATAACATGATAACTTTATGGATGAGTTTGTTACTATAGATTACCAGCAAATAACGCTTTAGGAGTAAACAAACAGTAAAATACAGAGAAAAAACTTCTTCAGAGCTAGTTACAGAACAAAAATATTTGAAAGAAGAATCTGAGCAGACTGAGATAATAATATTATCATTGCAAGTTTTTCGAAAAGACTCAATGAAATAGAAAAAAATTCCAGATCTTTAAAAAATTGGTTTCATTTCATCTAAGTGCATAATAGAGAGCTCATTGAATCTGTTCACCTGAAAGCAAAAGCGTCTTGTTTCACCAGGTTTTGTGACGGGTGGAAGTTGCAAAAAATCACCACAGAGGATAAGTTGGATGCCACCAAATGGCTGGTCAGATTTTCTTACTGTCCTAAAGATTGAAAAAAAAATATACTGCACTTTTTATGCTCATTCTAAAATCTGCGTAATGAAAAAGGCAATTGATTCTTGTTTATAGAAACATAACAGTTTCACACCAATAGAGCTGAAATTGTCTTTACATTTACAGGAAGAAATGTATAGATTGCTTCTTTATTTTTGTATTGAAATAAAATAATTTAAAGTTAAAAACAAATAATGAGCTGTGTTATGTACCTTGCAACAGTCTCAAGTTTTTCAAAGAGATCAGCATCTACCATGGAGATTTCGTCTATGATGAGATGATGACAAGACCTCCACTGTTGGGCAACTTTGGCTCTGGATGCCAACTCAATACACTGATTTAAGGAACCGTTGCCAGATCCGATACCTGGACAAACAAAAAAGAATTTTAAGTTTTAAATTTGAAAGAATAAAATTGTTAATTTAAAAAAGAAAACATGACATTTAAGAAGCAAATTTATAAGTCTGTAGATTATTTTTTTCCAGCATTAGAATAGAGTAAATAAAAAAGGATCAGATTCAGATCCTCTAAAAAAAGCGGTATCTCAATAACATTATAAGCCCTAGATCTTAAACTGACTGTGGGCAGAACAATTTTAAACTAAATAATAATACATACATACAGGTTGAAATGAAGAAGAACTGTGAACCTGCCTGTGGAATTTTCAGTTTTAAACCCTAGTTTTCTACCTTTGGGGTGATGCTCTCAAAATATAGGAAATTATTCCCACCAAGCAAAGAGAGAACCCACCAGCAAAAGAGTGCAGTGTAGTCCCTCCAATGTGGCAAGCAGCAGCCCCAGTACTAGCAGTGGCAAATGTGTGGTTAGGCGGCAATGCCCCTGGAAATGGAAACACAATGCATTCAACTGATTTATTCTAAGGTTATTGTATTCAGTATCCAACTACAAAATATTAACCCCTTCATGACCTATAACGTACGCAATACATCCATTTTCCATGACAAGATGCACACATGACGTACATTGCGCTTCCTAAAATCAGCGGATTTCGCCATTCCCCATGATCCTTAGTAGTACAATATACTTTGTGTTTTGCACTTCGTAAAAGAGGCATTTAAGGCAGAGAGTTTGAATTCCCACATTATAATTGGTTCAGTGCTGTTAAATAGGAATAAACTGAAACTGCCACGTTATGGCGATTGACAAAACCTCTGCCACAAGGGGGTTGAACAGGCATGACTGTATCACTATTTGAATAACGGCAAAAGATAAATAATTATTCCATATGTCTGGATACATACAGAGTAAAAAAGAATCCTCAACTATTATTTTTGACAAAAAAATTAATCACTTGTTATTGATTAAAGGCAGTCAGTGAGCTTTTGAATCTTAAAGTTGAATGTTGATAGATTAAGGTCTAGATCATACATTCAAATCTAAGTTTCTATTCTTGCAAAACAGTTCTCATCTGTGCAGGCCTTGGATCATAGTAAGGCTATTTGACAACTACATTTCATTTGAAAACATAGTTGAAAATTTCTTTAGTACTTAAAATTGCATGTAAAGATCATGCTAGTCTTGTCAGCAATGATTTTTCTTTATTTCCAGATCCTTAAAGGCCAAGAGAGATAGAAAGCTGTGATTGCTCTTAACTTAAAAAACAATTTTGTTTGGCCTACCTATGATCCGCTTCAAAAGAAATGATTTCCCAGTTCCTGCACTTCCAGTGAAGAAGATACTTTTCCCTCTTTTGACAGTTTCTATGACACGGTTTTGCTCCGCAGTCAGCTGAAGCTGTTTTATAACTACTCTGGATGGGCTCACACCATTCACTGAGGTCATTTTCATCAGAGCTGCTCGTTTTTGTCTTTTGGCCTCCGCCTCATTTATCTCACTTGATGTTCGATCTGGCTGGGAACAGATTGGTCTCTTCCTGTTTTCTTTTAACCTGCCTGTAAGAGGATCTGGTTGAGAAGATGACAAAGCCAATGAGGATTGTTTCACAGGAGCTGTTGAATTTTTTGCAGCTGCTTGAGCCTCCCTTTTTCTTTGAGCTGTTTGAAGATCCTTAAGTGTGAGTGGTGAAATCTCATCAAATTCTTGAGTTTTTCCAGAGAGCAATTTTGCCCTTTGAGAAATAAACCCTTTCTGTTTGAGGCAATCTAGCTTAACCTGAAGAAAGATGATGGAGAATCAAGAGAAAAATAAATTGTACTTAACTTTAAGTTCATCTGCAAATAACAGGTCCACATTAAAATTATTTGATGTATACTTTAGATTAATTCAGAACCCACAAGGAGGCCTACAATTATTTTATTTCTATTTAACTAAAATGCAAATTACTTTTCCACAGTTCATTTTATACTTTTGTAAAAATTTTACACCACAAATGGATAAGTTTAATCAGTCTCTCACAGCTTATGAAGTTTGACATAAATCCAATCAATTCTATAAAATTTAGTTTTTAATATATGAACTTAATTTTCACAAAAAGGATATTCCTTTTCATAAAGATTAATTAATAATAATAATTATTATCAATAGGCCACAGGTAACAACATTACAAAATTACACATGTACAAATAGCAAGATATTTATTACCTGGAAACATAATAATTGGTAACAAATTTAAATAACTCAGAAATAATTATACCTGCAGTGTCCTAAGAAAGAAAGCCAGTCTATCTGGTGGACAGTTGGACAACATTAGATGAATTTTGTGAGCAGGCAATTTGATGGTTGCTTTACCATCCTTAACAAACTTTTTATGAATGACAATCTCTTTGACAGAGTATCTACTGTGCTTTTTGGGAAAGTCAATCTAGAAGAAAAGGAAAGAAAACAAAATCAGAGATGTCACATAATCTTACAAAAAAAAAATATTAAAAACTCAAGAGTTTATTTGCCCATGTCATACTCTGCTAACTTTTCTAAATGTTTATTTTGCTTGTAACTCTCACCTATATCTCACAATGCAAACTCTCATCATGTGGTTTCAGATTAACTGTAATAGAAAAAGTGAACCCCCATAGAGCATACTCTTAGTGTAGGATTAAAGAAGTAAATAATTTCCATCTAAATTTATCTTTAATTTACTAAAATAATGTACACTTACTGCTCTAGTATAGACTATAAAATACGATGAA
>BMAT01006459.1:37181-80331 GCA_019649035.1 Elysia marginata
ACCGGGGCTCTGCAACAGCAAGTAGAGTCACTAGAGTGATGTCTTTGTATTTTTTTAGTGCTTATATTGTCGACATCCCAACAGTGCGACTTATTTTACCTTGACCTGACCTATCCGTGTTCACAATCGGGAATCTCCAGAGGCAATTGCCATATCTCAACAACTAGCCTAGGCTACGTTGTTGTGTTGTGTTTGAAATGGTGTTACTTGGTGATCTATTACTACTTGAAGCCCCTACCACATGTACATATGATACGGGGTATTCACTATGTTTGCACAAGGTGAAATAAACTCATATGGACTTGCCCTGATACTGCGAAAGTTTTTTAACGCTTCTTTGTTAATCGCATAGTTAAAGACTTTTTTCTAAAGTAGAGGCATGTTACAGGACGGCTTATTCTGAAGGTCTTTTTATAAACGTGTTGTGTCGGCCTATTCATATGCATGAGAGGAGGGAGTAGAGAAAAAGAGAGAGAGAGAGGGTTCGGCGTCTGATTTAGATTCTCGTTATCTATGATCAAAGAACAAATATAATTATAAGTTTTTGAGTGTAATTTTGTAGGCCCATGGGACTAAATAGGCCTAATTATATACAGTTGTGATAAATCTAAGTGTATTTTATGGGTTTAACTTTTTCACCAGGCACACACTCCGCTTTTACATGACTGCATGACATCCCAGCCAGTAATAAAGAAATTTTAAAAAGCATCATTAACAGAAGAAAAGAAACTCAAGAAAAAGGATGCGGTGGGGCGGGGGTTTATGAATGTGGTTGTAAATGTCAACCAAGTCTTCTTGCATTTCGGGGATATATATTTTATTAGATCTATCATTCGGACTCCGCTTATTTCTTCCAAACCACCACACCCCCTTCACTCTCATACCGACCGCCGCCTGTCGTCCGCCCACGCAACTGTTGACCTCACCGTGACCCAGTCTTCCTTTCTGTGTCAGATGGCTTTGTCTGAACTCATTGGACTGACCTATATCTTTTATTTTCAATGCAGCGAAGGTAAAGGAGTCAAGGTTTCTTCTTCTTCTCCTCCTCCTCCTCCTGCTCCTCCTCCTCCTCCTTCTTCTTCTTCTTCTTCTTCTTCTTCTTCTTCTTCTTCTTCTTCTTCTTCTTCTTCTTCTTCTTCTTCTTCTTCTTCTTCTTCTGCCGCTTTTTACGATTAAGGTTTACTGCGCTCCAGATCCTACACGATCAATTATATTGTGCAATATAATTGTTAATACTCGGTATTGACAATTAAATTCACCGTGTAAGGGCTATATTAAAGACTTGCGCAATTGTAGGCCTATTGTTGGAATCAAAATCTGCTTGATATTTTCTTGCTCAATTATATTGACATCAATTATATTGAGAAAATAATTGACCGTCTATGGTAACCGTCAATTAAATTGCACAGTAATACCATTTGTCTTCGAGATTATCGAACCGTAAACATGGCCGACAAAGAACAAGACAGGACCTTTCAATTAGATTGCATTGAATGCCACAAAAGTTTGCCAGCATTGTGGATGGTACATGTGACGATTACAGAAACAGACAGAAGAAAGATACAGCTTACGCTGTGCTACTTGAGCAGTTGAAAAACTACCCAAAGTACACAAGAAAAGATGTGGAAAAAAAGCTGAATTCTTACAGAACGAATATTTGTGTTGTTTTTTCTATCAGAGGCTCGACTATTTGCAATAGCTCATTATGTGACTCAATATCCGTGCGTAGAAAGTTTTTTTAATCAACTGGCTCATTATGGCTCAGTTCACGTAGTAATTTGGTGTGGCCAAATGTTGATCGCTTCAGGAACCATTCCATTGATAACTTTGCGCGTTTTCTTCTTGGAGCATCGTTTTCATTATCTACCGCTTGGTCAAAGTCGTCCATCCTTCTTCAACGGATTCCAAGGCCAAAATGAACTTGTTTTTGCGCAATTCAATTGTCAATTATTTTGACCGTGTGTGGGCAACAAAACACTGTCAATTATATTGTGCAACCAGATTTGCGCAATATAATTGATCGTGTAGGGTCTGCTTAAAGCCATGCTTTGTAGGGTCTGCTTAAAGCCATGCTTGAACTACAATTGTGAAATTAACCAGATCAAAGTGCAAAGAAAGATGAGTAGGAAAAAATATAATACAGTAATACTTGGTTGTCTTGTGGGAGTTAGGTGGGGTGCCCAGTTTGTGAAAGGCTTAGTTTGTCACACTTTATCACTTGGAGTTTTCAGTTCGTCATAGGCCCAGTTTTTCACAAGCCCAGTTTGTCACAGGTCCAATTTGTCACAGATCTAGTTTGTCACAGGTTCAGTTTATCACTGGCCCAGTTTGTCACAGGCCTGCACCAAGAGGACTGGATCTTGTGCGTCCATTCTTTGAATTGATGTTATCAAAACAAATTTATCGTCGTCGCTTTGCCTTTGAAGAAATAATGAGTCTTAGAAAATCTTATTTGTGTTCTTTTTTTTGTATCAATGTTTGTTGACCTTCTGTGTAAAATATAACCATGGAGATCAAAATCAGTTCATTAAATATTTTTATCTATTATCTTTTAACATCAGGCATTTAAAAACAACATAAAAACTGTTGGTGTAGAGATAGCTCTTTAAAAATGTAATTTAGATGGTGTTTTCCAATGCTTCTATATTTTATGCAAATCAAATTAAGCAGTAAAAAAGAAATAAAAATTCAATTCAATTCAATTCATACAATCAAACACTAATTCATTTGCATTTTATTAGAATTTCACTGATAAATTCCACCATGCAAGGTGGGGTGGGCCTGACAGTATGACAAACTGGGTCTTTGACAAACTGTTTTTCACACAGATGAAATTTATTTTACCAACTGTCTCCACTGGTCTAGACAAGTGAGCTTTGGAAATAAGGACAATAGTTGTGTTAAAGACTGTTGGACATTTTAAGATCTATTGATGATAGCTTTACCCTTGAACACTTTCAAGTGCATTCTTATCTCAAAATCAGAATCCGCCCCATTTACATAATTTTTATATTGTAAAAAAGAACACTAGGCCCCTATACAGTACAGCATCTTCCCATCAGCTTCTTGTATAGCCTCCTTCAATTTGTCATTGGCTCATTTTCCTCACAATTTTTCTTTGATTCTGTTGTCTCTGTCTCTACCATGATGTTGTAGAATGCCTTTGATGCCTTTCAACTGCTCTTTCCTTTGCCAAGACCTGTAGTCTTCTTATCTCCCTTGTTGGCATCCCTACTTTATTGCCAAACCATTCTAAATTACTTATGAGGTACGGTATCTTTGAAAATTGAATTAAGAATATGTCCACTCTTTTCATCTTTTTTCCAACAGCTAATTGGAGACTGTGTCGTGCACCTCACGGTGTTACAGCTTAGCCCATCAAGACAGGAAGACCATACAAAGACCTCTACCTCACAACGTGCTCCTGGGCCCCAGGGTCACACAGTTGTCAGTCATGAAGGTTCAGGTTTCCTAACATTCAACAACAGATATGGTCCTGTGGTGCACACAAGCAAGCATGTAGTCCGGGACCGCTTTGAAGCAGAGAGAACAGTTGTGAGGCTTTTCTATGATGTGAGTATTGACTGTGAAAGAATTTTCAAAGAAATTGTAAATAAAGAGGGAGCTTAAAATGGGAAATCTCAACCCTGACTTTCATATGATAGAGATCTTTACAAGCACACTACATTTGTAATTACATTGGGACCTGGAGTTGCAGATGGATGCACCGGACACAGTAGTTTTGCAAAGCATTTTTTAAAATATTATATAAGGGTCTTCCAAGATGGCCAAAAGTTCTTGAAGATAAGGAGGGAAGGTTGATTTGCCTAATAAAAAATTTGGAAGATGGTGATGATTGTTTTGTTTGGTCACAAAGGTGCTTAGAAGTGTGGAGAAAGTGGAGTTACTATTTTGCAATGGGGATTCGGGCCTATCAAATTGACTTTACAAATTTGCTGTCAAATTGTCAATCATCTAGAAAATTTTTTAAAGTAAAATTTTGATTTTCAAAATATGTTCTAAATTAAGATCTTTAGAGGGGGGCAATGAAAAGTTCAATGTGAACTCACTCAGTTAGTTTTACAATTTGAAAACCAAATAAAACAACTATAGTGCAAGGAAGAAAAACGGAAACTGTACAGAAGAAGCCTGAATTTTAGATTTACTATGTACTTTAGGATGAAGTAGCATTCTTGTAATTTTCCCAGAAAGTATCACATTACTGAAAGTGAAACATAGGTGAATGTTGACAATATATTTAAATGGTGTTCTTATGTTCCAGGATGACAAAGCTACTGCAAATGTTTTCAGCACCTTGCGATGGCTCCTAGACCAACTGCAAAAGACAGAGCTCCCTCTTCCCTCACTTCTACAACATGCACAAACTTACCCTTATGGTATTCACACCAAGAGATCTACGAAACCCCTTCTATATGCAGCGGATGGGCGCTACTTTGAGTCTTTTGTTTATAGTGACTACACAGCTTTCTCTTGTGACACTGTGGTCGATGATCACTTTACGAAAAAAACCCGAACCCATCCATCTTTTTCTTATGTGAAAGCAGGCAACAAGCAACTTGTTCTGGGACCCCAACTGGACGTGGCTGTCATCTCTCATCCACATGGCATGCCCAAAGCCATAGCTTTTGGCAAGTGAGTCTGCAGCTGTAGTAGTATATAATAAGCCTTATCCCCTCATTTACAGGAACTGTCTCATAGATGCTAGTTTATCCTTTTGTTAAATTTTTTAATGAGTTTCAGCATGATCATATTGTAAATTTTAAATTATGATATTGCTGTCAAGGGAACCCAATTCAATCTTTCACAACTTCATGTTTGTGAATTTGAGAGTTTTGAAGAAAGAAGAATATCATAAAAATCTACGACAATACCTAACTGCATGATCCTTCTAATATTGAAGTTCATTCTAATATCTGTTTGTATTTTAATCAATTGTGTTGTTACAATAGATAGTTTTTTGGTTGGAATTAAAAAAAAAAATATCTTACTATAAAAAGCTGAGACACAAGTTTGTGAATGGAAGTTTTTCATCCTAATTCTTGTGCAGGCCTAAAGTGCCATCAAGCACTGCATTTATATATGAGAGGGGCTGTTTATTACATGTATTATTATTGTTATAATTATAGTAGATCTGCAAGGTCTGTCTCATTGTCAACAAATAAGTTTTGCATCTATCTGTTCAGCCGCCCTAGACTTGAAATAATTTTGTGGAATAAAGATTTAGTCAGGCTTATGACTGTTATGTTGCAACAGCTACCTCATTTTGGCTAGGTGAAGAACAGAGCAAACATGTAAGAGAACATCCTTCACTAGAACCTTTTTTTCAACTACCATCAAACAGAATGAAACCACTTGCCCGACTCCTGCCAGCCATGTATACTGCTGCTACTTGCCCAGGCTCCAGTGGTGCACCTTTCATCCGCCTTCACACCAACACAAGCCATAAGTCGCCAAATGCCAACATCTTGGCGAATACCATCAGTACAAATTGTGAGGGCTACCACTTCATCAGTGCTGGCTTGTTTGTTCATCATGGCTTCTACCCACAGCGGGTAAAGCTTGGCATGGGCACTGTGAGGCCACCTATAACACTATCGTTTCCACAGAGACGCTCTTGCAAGGAAGTGGTACAGTAACTTTTCTCTCACTAAAACTAAGTATCTATAATAGCAAAACATTGTTTTTAAAAAATTTGAAATGAAATAAATGTCAATAGAAACATAATACAAACACGATACTATATGCCTTAACACCAATGAATAATTTGGAAGTCTATTAATTATTGTGATGTGTAAATTATCACTAACTTGACATAAAGCTTCTGTGCCTTGGTCGCCTCTTCAGCTTTCTGTATAGCCTGCTTCAATCTGTCTGTCATAGGCTCATTTTTCTCATAATTTTTCTTTGATTCTTAAACTTAAGGTTATCAAGTTCATTCATTGCCGTTGAGTTTTTAGTTTGCCCTGTGGTGGTTGGGGTTGGGTTCATGTAAAGCAATGAAATACTGATTTTGATAAGATTAATACTCAGTCAGTGTATAAGGAACATTTTGACTTGAGGCAAAGGCAATGAAAGTTTTAAAATTCCTGCTTTCTGTCTTACCAAGGTTTATCTTAGGGTCAATTGAATTTAATTACTTTTTTTTTTTCTCTATTCTGAATAGATCTGCTGGATGGTGAACACATTCAGCCTGTGCGAAGACTTTCTCCTGTACTGGATGCTCCTAATGTTTGATCATGATCAAGTTGAGCCATTCATCAAGGCCCACCTGACTATGTTCACCTTCATTGCCCCACTAGCTGGAGTTATCTTCTCATGTAAAGATGTTTAACAATAAACAGAATGATAGATAGACAGAAAGTTTGACAGACAAAGACACAGGCATATGAATATGAATACAAATTAATGTACAGAGGTGGGAAATAGGTAGAATTATGAAGTTCAGGTACACGCATACCTCGACCATAAGTTCTGACAGTAAAAATTAATTTGGGCTCTTTGATGTTCCTTTTTCTGCATTTAACTTAAAAGCAAATTGTAAGTGAGGTAGGTTTATAAAACACCAAATCGTAAAACCAAGTTTCAAAATAACATGCTATATTTAAACCCATATACAGCTGTATTAATTTTTGTTAGTTACAGGAAACAATTAACTCTTTTCTCTCCAAGTAAACAGTGCCTTGGTGGACCCTTCAGTCCAAGTAAATTTGGTGCTTATGGTAGGGAAAAAGCTATACCCAAATTCTCATCACCACTAACTAAGAACTCTCTCAAAAGTTTCTAACAATGATGTCCTTCTTAGTGAGTTAGGCCATGCAGATTCACTATCGGAATAATAATTAAGTGCTGTCTTCGGTCCAAAGGTTGGCAACCATGTCTCTCTATTCTTCTCTGTTCTCGGCCTTCCGTTTCATATATCCATAGTTTGTTGATCCTGACCATTCCTTTACATCGTCCATCCAGTTCTTTCTTGGCCTTCCCTGTCCTCCGTTCCCTTCAATTTTCCCCGCTAGGGATAGTTGTAGCAAAGGTCCTGAGCTGTCTCTCATGATGTGTCCAGCATACCCAAGTTTGCGTTTCATAAGTTGTTGCAACAGTCTTTCATTGACATCGGCCATTTGTATAATTTTTGTGTTGTTTTTCTTTTCTGTCCATGGGACCTTTAGAAGTCTCCTGTAGCACCACATTTCAAACGGATGTATCTTCTTTTGAACGGTCTTGGAATAGATCCATGCTTCTCAATCATGTTTGAATATTGAGAATACATAGCACGCCAGGGTTCTTTTCTTTGTATTGAGACCAATTTTCTTCTGTAGCAGCTCTTTGTTCTCCCAACACTTTTGCCTATAGCACCTAGTTTAAGAAAAAGAAGCAAGAATGGGAGCTCTATCCCTATACGGGAATTCTCGGTTCACAGGGAGAAAGTCATAGGACTCCTCTATTCAGGGAGAGAAAAGTTTTAATGAATATTCATGTCAAGTCTGATCACAAAGAGGCAAACTTATCAAATCGTAAAAAATGGGCACTTCTTAATATTATGCCATGTGTCAATAAAAACAGTCTGTATTGCTTTGTCTGTGTCAGTAGGTCTATGTATTCCAAATTTTGCACCTTTTATTTTTCGTATTTCAAAAGAAACTGGAGAGATAGAATATCAAGTTTTTAAAACTTTTATAATATAAAATCAAATCAGATATGCTTTGTTATGTTTTTAAAACTTGAAATGCTAATCACATCAGATATGCTTTGTTATGTTTTCAAAACTCGAAGTGCTGTAATGCAGTTTAGATCCTGACAATATGTTACATTTAATCAATTTATCTCTTATTTTTTGGCAGTGCATGCAGATTTGCTACGAGTGCTGTGGACTGGTTTTTGGATGCATATCACATGCTCTGTTCTTCATTGGTTTGTCCAGGTGAATTTTTTCTTTTACCATGTTCTATAGCGAGGAGTTAGGCATGCTAAAAATAGAGAGAAAGAGTGAGAGAGACAGAGAGGGAGGGGGGAAGAAGGGAGATGGGAAAAGCTTGTAACTAAAGCTTTTCTCTATGGTAAGGTAAACCTAAATTTCAAGCTGAGCAAATGTTTAGCAACACGAAAAAGACACTGGCAGAATGGTATGTTTCCTTTCTGCATCTATCCAACCTTTTTTTTATATAACTATCATCTTATTTTGCCTCATGTTTATCCTTATCTTGCTATGATACCCATATTTAACAATTTTTCCTCCATGGTTTTTTAATATATGTTTTTTACACTTGTTTATTATTATCCTCATAGTTTGTGTCATAAGGTATGAATAGGAATGTTTCTTATTTAGTAAAAATTATATTTTTGTGTCTGTTAAAAAAATTGTATTTTTTGTGTTTTTTATATCCCAGGGTCCTCATATAACTCCGGTTCTCTGTGGCACTTTCAGTGCTGCTTTCAGTGTTTTTATGTGTGTCACCGGCTGGATTGTGCTACAGGTTTTTCCACAGTACTGGAATTTCATACTGGTCTCAGCGATGTGGTTTTCAACACTTTCAATGGAGTGGTTAGTAATTTATGCTCGACAAGACTAACCTATATAATGATATTGCTATTGTTAGGTTAGAATAAACAGTGCAGGCAGCCACTGCGCAATCAAATGATTGAGAGATTTTAAATGTGTGAGAATAGCAGTGGAGACAAGTAGGTTTCAACAGTTGCCTTTGATGCGATTTGGATCTTCCTGTTTAAGTAAGCAAGTCACTTAGGCTACGCCAAGATCTTCGCCATAAAACTTCTTTTCAAGGAGCATAGTGGTGATATGGTATAAGCTGTGTTTCTCTAAGTGGCAAGGCTGTGTCTCTGAAGCTATTGTAAGTCAAAAGTTGGAATGATACTAAAGGCACACATTGCAGGCATTTCTACATAACGCCTACTTCTCTCCACTGCTAATATCAAACCTTAAAAATCTTTCAATCATTTTATTGTTAGGTTACATGTTTTTACTTTACAAATTTTTTTGCGTTGGTGTTACTTTGCCCGTTTGTAATTTACAGGATGGTATAGAATGCTTCAACAGCTAGAACAAGAGTAAACAGGTTATAACGAGCTACCCCAGGCTCTAACAGGCTATACTAGGATCTCAAAGGCTATACCACACTCTAAAAGGCTCCACAAGGCTCCTGTAACAAATAAACATACTTTTGAGCCTAGTACATCTATCTAGAATTTAACAACACAAGTGATAGTAACATAAAGATTGACATACGATGGTATTATTTACATCACATTATTTCACACAGGACGGTGCAATGGTTGACATAGGACATATATCACCAACAAGCAAACGTAACTAGTCAAAATTAATAACAAGCATGGATAATAAATCTAACATTTGGCAAGAATTAAGAATAATATCAAAACTCAACAATCATTGGATTTATATATAGCTGACATAGACTTTGACTGAGAACATCGATAGTCGAGTCTTAGTTACTTCTCTTTACGTAATTTACTGATTTCTTAACATAAGTCAATTTATCTTTAAGCCTGCATTATTAGTAATAACACAGCACCTCCAAGGCTTAGGAATCAGATTAACTCTTTTTCAGAATCTTCCTTCAAGTTCCACATTAACATTTATGATATGTAATTTGGATGTCTTGGAAAAATAAGAGAATAATTTTACAAGGACTTCATTGCCATGATAATGTTTATTAAGAATAAGGATTTAGATATTTGAATGGGAGTGTGTAATAGGGGCTGTATAAGTTTATCATGAAGGGTTTGATTCTTTAAAGAATAATATTGTAATATCGAATGAAATTAAGGCACCAAGGCACCAAATATCAATAGGAATAACGTAAGTCATCGCTTATAATACTGAGTACCATAGAGGCAAACTATAGCGTATTGTTCTATTGAACTTACCCTCAGCCAGAGATCGTAATGGCACTTAACAGTAGTGTAGATGGCAAATCCGATGGTCAGTGTGGTCTTAGTTGGGGAGTTATGTATTTTATAGGTTAAACAAAACAAAGGAGAATCGGTTAGATCATTTTCTAAATTTAGGGTATAATGGTGCGTCGGTGCAGTGATTCAGTTGGCAACCTACACGCGTTTCCTCACACGCACCTTACAACTTTGAAGTTTTCAGCATGGTTTTTCCAACCATCCTCCATAACCCGGTGACACATTGGCCTGTAGTGTCATTGAGTACTATTGATACTAAGACGGTAGGCTAATAAGAGAGACATATTAAGAACATTACAATTAATTTACCCATTTTTTAAATATAATTACTATTAAAATAAAGACCTAAAGGGTCCTATCTCACATTGGTTTTTCTGGGCTTTTTCTGTTAACAATAATCTTCAAAATTATGTATATCTTGACAATATTAGAGTAATTTTTTTAATCATACCAATACAGTAGGCTGTCACAATTTGGACATTTTATAGAAATGTTTTCATATTTCAAAAATAGTTGGAAGCTAGTATAATTACGTTAGAAAACATTAGATTTTTTGTTAATTGGAAATAGACCAAGAAAAGATATGTTTTATATAAATTTAAGAGTCCTGGTTCACTATATTGGAAGACATATTATATTATCTTTCATGTGTTTTTTTAGATAATAATACTATCACCTCTTGTTTAGAAAACAAAACTGATCAAAGTGGAATAAGAAATGTTGTAGCTAACCATTTTTGTTTCCTTATACTACCCCATACAGTATTGATCTTTCTTATTAAAAAAAAAACAAAATAGATGACAATGTTTTAGAATAACATTTGAGTTATTTTTTTTTAAATATTAGTCATTATATTTTCTTTCATTGTTCAGGTACTTCTCAGCTCACAAATGGCTCTTTGACTGGTTTATAAGAACATTCAGGATAGGGAAAGTCATTCCAACTGGTAAGTCTTGCAATGATAGTTTAAAAACATAACTTATACTAATTACCAGACTAAAACAAGAGAGAATAATACATTTTACTTGCCTTAAGCTCCAATCGTTTCTCTCAGTAACTTGAACACCAGATTTCTTTCATGTTAGGAGTTGTATGGAAATGTCTACTTTCAATGTTTATCCAAGAGTTAATATTTTCCTCCTCAAGTTTGATGTCAATAGGAGACATTCTTTGTTGAATCTTCACCTTTATATTCCTTTAATATGAATGTGTTGTCATCACTTACAGCGAGAAAATTATGGAAAAAAAACCTAGACTTAATATACCTTCAAAGATTTCAAAGGACAATATAGCTTTTAATAATTTCATCTGCAGTAACTTAACCATTCCAGATGTCTTAACCCTCAAAGAATCATAGATAATTTTGTTGCATCCTAATTTTCCTAAGTGTATGTCCAATATAAGGAACTTATCATTTACACAGTCTACATAATCAGTCAATGACACTTGTAGGCTTAAAATCAGACAAAAAGTTAACAAGATATAGATTAGATTTGATTTGACTCATTTCTAGACAATTTTTTCTTTGGTTTTTAAACTGATATATATTTTGGTATACATGCGCTTTTATGACAGCTTAATCCTATTTTTGTCATGGGCCTACTTTGCAGCTGTAAAATTTTAGGCATGAGAATAGCATTATAAAATTTAAAACTTGTATGCCTATTGACATTGCTGGATATTGCAGAAGAATCTGGTGGGAGGAGAATATCAGAATCTCAAAGTTTTTCTTCTCAAGAGAAATGCTCTTTTTGTGAGCGATGGACTCGGGTAAGTCTAATACACATTCACACACACAAATATATATAGTGGAACTCCTCAATTAAGACCCCCCTCAGTAAAAATCTCCCCTTATATAAGACTTTAAATTTTAGGACATCTGCTTATATGGGTGTTGTAATTTAACCCCTGAAGAAAGACCCTTTCCCCCCCTCCTTTACAAGACCTGTTTTTACCAACAATTTTCAAGGTCTTACTTCACGGTTACCACTTGATATATGTCTGGCATTCTATCCAAATGAAGTTTAAGTTGTACGACCTAGTTTTTAGATATAGGCTTTCAAAGTTGAGAAGTAAAAAATTTTTTTTGTAGATATTGACTCGAAAACTATTTATTAACAGTTTTCACACCAGATTCATGCTGAAATTTCATGTTTTATGTGTTTAATTCTAATTGTCAAGCTGAAATTTAGCAAGTCCTAACCCTGTCATCTTCAAAACGACTATAACTTTACATAGAAGATGATAGAGCTTTTCTGTTACTTGTATTTGAAAGTTGAAAAAAAATCAGCTTTTCCATGATGCATATATCATAACAATTTTCCAATTTCCAATAAGACTCATTATGACTGGTTGCAAGACATATTTCAAATAGTCAGCCATCGATTTTTTACATGGTTATTCTAAATTAATTAGAATTATCTCTATTTATAAAGTTTTTGTTCCTTTGTTATTAATCTTAAGTTCTAGAAATAGATGTCAGCAGAAACAGAAAATAGTTAGATAAAGAGAAAAAACCATTGTTAATACATTGTTTAGATCTTAGAGCCCCAATAAAGAAGTGGCGATTTTTTTCTGATTTACCTTTTAGGTCTTAATAATTTGGTTTTTAAACTTTTTTCTCTCTTTACCAGGACTTTCGAGAGAGATTTATGAGCTGGTGCGAGGATTTCCAGCTCTGGGTGTTTCGATGTGCCCCAAGTTTGCAAAGGACAACTGTTCTCACTTTGATGTCCATCATGTTCTCCAGTGAGTCATTCTCTTCTGTCTGGATGTAATGTAAAGTCTTTTTTTTGTCTTTCTCTTTTCATATGATAATCAGCTCTAATTTTAGGTACCGGCAGAAATAATATTGGTGACAAGACAAAAAATGCTCTTTTTACCGTGTGATTCATACTTTGCAAGTACATTCTAAGCATTCAATCATTCCTTTGTAAATTGTAATGTAACTAATACTTCTTTGTTGTTTTTTTTTTTTCAGTGTTGTAATCAAAAGTAGTATAAATGTATTATCTTTTGAAATATCTAATCAAATGTGTCTGGCTGGAACTGAAGGAAAGAGCAAAAAAATCTAAACAGGCTTGGATTTTTAAACGGTCTTAAACAACCTTTTTCTTTCCTCTTTTTATTTAATCTTAAGGTCTAAAATTCAATGCATTTTTTAAAATTTTATAAACAATCATTTTTTTAATAAAAAAAATTCATTTTGGCCTTTCCCACTGTTGTTTCTCATTTACTTTTTGTTTTGCATCCATGCCTATCAGCTTAGTGTTAACATTCTGTAATTCAAAATGAATCACCAGCTAAAAATAAATCACAGATTAAATTTTGTCATCAGCCGTATCCAGTGCACTTTAGCCACCATTAATAATTTATTATACTTGTACAGGCTTTTTATATTTAGTTCATTTTGTTCTGAGTTTAGCAATCGTTTTTGTGAATCATGATCTTCTTTTTTTTTTTTTACTTCTCTGTTCTATAGTAAACTGGACGTTACTTGGAATCATGTGGACATCAGTATGCCTGTACATTTGTAGCTCCTGCCTCCGTGGTGCCAGTAGCTCCATCCCAGCCCTGGAAGATGCCATCTTCAAAGGACTTGCCAGACAGATAGACTCACTTAAGCAAACTAGAGTGGGCAGATACTTAAACCATTTCTTTCCAATTCAGTCTGACATCCGAGGAACCTTTCACTGGCTTGTACAAGGCTCTCATCTGACTGAGACTGTTTATGGGCGTGTCACATTCTTTCTTGGGCCGGCCATACTCTTGGTTGTTTGGACTGCATTGCTGATTGAGCCACCCCATTTGATAGCTGTGGTTTTATTTTTACTGCCAAGAAGACCTTTCTATGGAATGAAACCAAGCTATAGGTTTGTTGATATTATTTGGTTTTTAAATCAAAGAACCTTGTTATTGGCAAAGGTAGGGCTAAATTTATTTTCAGTTTTTCATGTTTCTGAGGGTATGTTGCTCTATTATCCAAGTCTAAAAGGGTTTTATATATAATTTTTAGAAATAAATTTCCACAATGCCTGTTTACTATTATGAAAGAACATATGCTTTACCAAACATTATCTTTTAATTGGAAACATATTTCAGTATTATTAATTGGAAACAAATTTCAGTATTATATCAACAAGATTTATTGAATGGAATCTGCAAAGGTGACAAAAAAAAATTGGACAAAGCCAGGTATTTGAAATTAAAATTTTGAACCTAAGTTTGTTTCTAAGCAAAAAGTGAAGAAAGTTTTTTGCAAGGTTCTGCACATGCGAAACACTAAATTTTATTTAGTGCATGCACCATGCCTGAGAGGAAAAAAAATTCTTGGGTATTTTCCCCAATAAATGTCTTAATATTGCTGTGTAGGCTAGTTAGGTGCTTCCAATTCTTTTTTTTAAGTTTTTGTTTTTGTTTTCTCAGTACTGAGTTTTCAACCACGGAATCTATTGATCAAGAAGATTCTGATTTACCAGAGTGCTCAAAGGCAGATCTTGAAGCAGCAAGTGAAATGCAAACAGATTTGTTGGAATCTCCTGAGAAGGATCTTAAAACTAATTTTGACCTGTAGAAAGTAAGACTGATATGTAAATGAGAATTATTCAATAAAGGCAAGCTGTCATGAACATTAAGATGAACAAGTTAATTCTGTGATAGATAATATTTGATTATTGATTTGTTGATTTGTAATAGATATATTTATATATATATATAATAATAATAATAATAATAACAATAATTCACTTCTAGAGCACCTAAAACTTACTAAAGCAATGCTCGGTAGTTCTACTACGTACAATGTGACAGGATAATGTTATCTTAGTTATAGTTAAAACGGTTGTAAAAGAGTGGAACATTAATACAAATGCATGAAAACTATGACACTTTCTGATATAACTACTGTCTTTGTCTTGAGAAATCACTTAAAAAACTCAGTTTTCAAATTTCACTTGAAGGGTTCAATTACGTCACTTCTCACTGTTTTTTATGATAAACATTTTAGACCTTAGGAGCTATGGCAGGAAGTGCTTTCGTTTCAAAAGTCAAGGGTAGCATATTAGTTTTTAGTAAAATGGAGTCATTTGATATTTAACCCCTGTGCTTTGTATAATTGTAAGAGTTCTTGTAAATAAGTAGGGGATAGTTCATTTAAACTTTTCAAGATATGATAAGCAATTTCAAAATCAATGTGGGGTTTTACCAGTAGCCAGTGTAGCTCTTTTAGTACTTTAATGGACTTGAGCGGTCCAAAAACAAAATTTAATACTTATAAGGCAATAAACAGTTTTTTAGCTTAGCTTGCAAAGGGACAAATGTTGAGGGAGACCAATTACTACATTACCCGTTTTACTGAATAATAACCTCCCCCGAACAATATCACTCACCCTCAAAAGTAAAAAAGACCTGGACAAACAAGAAGCATTGCACAAGAGAAAAGTCAGGTGGTACAAATTTGCTGCAAGAGTACAAGGAGGTGCCAAGGTGTCCATGTCATATGACTGAGATGTAAGGAGTAATAGGTCTGTAGGTAACTTTCAAACTTTCAAAATATACATTTCACATTTCAAATCAGCATATTCCAATTAAGTTGGAGAAAAGAAAATAAGGCTTGTGGTATATATGTAGTGTTGTTTAAAGTTAGAGAGCCCATAATTTTTTTCAGGGTGAAATGAGACATATCCATATTTTTTAATTTTGAGATTTTATGTGAAAATAATTTTGAAATCCCATTTTTTTAAAATTTAGTCATGTTTAGGTTGTAACAACCTATACTCTGGTATAGAAATACAAAAACAAAAAAGAAATACACACAGGTTTTTGCCCTTTTTCTTTTCTCATCATTATCATCATCTATAGCCACTCGCTTGTAGGGTAATCTCACAGCACAGCTTCAGCTGCTCTTCTTCTTGGTCTTTTATTGTTTTCTACAATTTAGAACTGCATTGCTTTGTTTGCCAGAATACACGGATCTCGTCTTAATATGTGTCTAAACAGTCTTCATCTAGACTCAAGTACTTGGAGGGATAGAGGAACTTGTCCACATTTTTTGTAAAGTGGATGGTTTGATATTTTTGTGGGGTATATTGAAGTTTTCTGTTTTGTTTTGTTTGCTCTGTTCCAAATATTTGTTAGTTTGTGAAGGGCAATGTTTGAAAGTTGTTTTCTTTTCTCAGCTTTTTTAAATTGTGGTTGTCGCATTTTGCTCCAAAACCATTAAAATATGTTTTTGGTTTTTCTTTTTATAAATTATCATAATTTTACATGATGTTGAATGTCAAATCCAGAAAAATGTATTGTTTGAAGGACCAACATCTTGAAATGTAAACTTTGTGACTCTGACTCGTTTTGATGGGTTTCTTTACATATTAATCATTTTATTTTATGCAGCAGCCATTTGACTTATTTTGTGATGACCTATCAAAATTAGGTTTATTAAAAGTATTAGGCTGTAAACATAGTCTATAGGTTCATTACATGTCATGTCCATTGAAGGACTTCTAAAAGAGACCTCTTGTAAATTCTGTCACAAAGTTAGCAATCCTTCTGATAAATTTCTTTTTCTGTTGCTTTGATTTTCATATCTCTGGTTGCCATAATGTGGTCAAATGAAGTGATGACATAAACACAATGTTTTTGGTTATTTTTATTGGCACCTTGCAGGGAGTATTGTCACAGCACTAGAGAAATGGCATAGGCCTATCTCACTTTTTTGTGTGTGGTAATTCTGAAAAAATAACCGTTATGACATTTACTATTTCCGTTTTTTTGTTTTGTTTGCATTTGAGAAAAAATGGCTCAGAGCATATCAGTAATTTAACTACCATAAGATAGACAATGATCTTACGTAAACAGGGATGTCAAAATAGCATATATCTGAGATATGTCATTTTGCCAGCACATGGACATTATGCACATACATTTTGCCTTAAATTAAAATGTCTCGCAACCAGTCTGAATGAGTGGAATGTCAAATTTTTTACATTATAAGCTGTTGATATTTTGAACAAGGCATATTTTTTGGCTTCTAAAGGGTAAAAACCGCATGAAATTCTCACAATTGTGTGAAAAGATATTGGAACTTCTTTTAATTTTGAAATGTAGAGAAAGGAGGAATAAATCTACTGATTAAATGCGTTTTCACAAATTAAAGTTACTGACTTAGAACTCATTTGGACTGGTTGTGAGATAAATCTTAAAAGACCCCCTTGTTTGATTTTGATAACAAAACAAAAATATTTTTTACCATTGAAACAAGTATGATGTACATAATTTTATAAATCTCCATGGTGCTTTCATGACATTATACACAAATTCTTTGTTTTGATATTACATTCTAAACACACAAAAATCTGTTACCCCTCAAGGTACCTGTTGTACTGCCCTTTGGATATCATTTATTACATCATGAGTTATCCTACACTGATGACTAATGCTATTGATCACCTCATTCTGTGTTTCCCATTGGTGCATACTGGAATACTTGAGAGATTCATTCTCTTGTTCACTGGCGTTGGTGTATAAGTAAAGTAGATCTAAATCTGGTCTGCTGCTTAATTAACCAAGAAAGGATGCTTTTGTTTGTTTTTACAATAGTTTTTCTTCTGGATGCAGTGATTTTAAGTTCCAAAACGTTCTCTAAAATCTGCTACTTATATGCACTATTTGAAATAAAAGTTATACCTCTCATCAACAGTTGCCAAGTATGGATTCTAGAAAATGTTTTAAAAGGTTTTAAATGGCCTAAAGGCCTTCTTATTTTCAAATCTTTTACAGTGAGATTTTGAATATCTCTGATTAGGTTGAAAAGGTTTCCTCTAGGTTATCAAGTGTATTGTGTGGAGATATGGTAAGCCCTATTATTTTCCTTTAGTGAATAGAGAAAGTAATAATTACCAATATTACATTCCAAATTGTATTTAGAAAGACAGGATGGTGATCAACGTAAAGCATAAAAATACAGCCATTTATTTTCTTTAACCTCATATCGTTGTGATGCCAATAATACTTGTTTGTAGGTACAGATGATTTGGTTTTTATTTGTAATATTTAACTTTTTTTTTGTCAATGCTTGGTGGAAATATGTCATAATATTATAAAAGCTCTGATTTGAGGCATGCTGGTTCCAGGTTTCTTCTCAGAGGTCACATTTCTTGATTATTTGCATCAGAGGAAAGGTTTATACTAAATATTGCTATTTTCTTTTTTGTAATTCATGTAAGGCTGGGTTCAACATGAAACTGTTGTTCAAGTAATGTAATTTGCACAATTTTTCTTGTCAAATTATGTTGTTTCGACCAAAGCTTTGTGTGAAATGATTTTGCTATGTAATCCTGTGAAGATATCCACTTATCATCCTCTTCTTTATCATCTTCCATATGTTTTTGTTAAAAGAGGAAAGGAAGCTATGATCTGTAATAACTTATATCTTCTAATGAGGAAGCACAAATGTATAGATATAAATGAAAGAATTTATACAGTTCCTTTTTTATTATTACTTTTCATTAAGCTTTAATGTAATTCTGGGCTATTTAGCAAATTTTAGCCTGGCTAGCTAAAAGCCTAAGTAGGTCAGAGGCTGGCTGTGCTTTGCCTGCTGAGCAAGTAGCAACCATGGCCAGGCGATCCTGAACTGTGTTGTTGTTATCATCGCTACTGCGCGGTTTACAGGTATTCTTGTACTCAGCCCTGGGACTGGAACCCTGTTTACAAAGCATCCAGTACCTGGGCCCTTGCGACAAAAGGCTGCATAAGGTAGAATCTGTTAAATCTATCATACTTCATCCATTATTTTTTTTTTTTACATATAAATGATATTTGATTAATTTAGAAACTAATGATCACTAAAAAAAATGTTTGATGGCCTGTCTTTCTTGCAGTATTATGCACTTTTAAAATGTCTCATGCCAGTACTTAAGGCCATTGGGGAACATTAAATTGGTTATCTTGTTTTCTACATCAGAATATTTAGCTCAAAGAATGACCTACATACTTGTCTATTTGGAAAGGCCTGTAAAATTTTTTAGAGTGTGTACAATATCACACCCAACATAAAGAATAGGAAAATAAGAGTAATCAGCAGTGATTGTTAAGTCTTATTATTAACACTTAAAGATTGTCATGTCGAGCTACAAACCCATTCTCTAAATCTAGAACTCTAAATCCAACACTGTTACTGTGTATTTATAAAGTTACTAGGCAAACACAGTCTACTCTATTGTTGTGATCTTTGGCCTGACAAAGGTATTTAGCAAGCAATAAAGACACTGGCTGTTACATTTTAGCCCTTGTGTTTGTAAATAAACGCTATTTCTGTAAATTTGTCTTTGGATGTATGCTTTAGAACAAATTTTATCTTTGCATGATTTCAAATATTAATCAAGATTTGTTTGTAAGCTTCAGAGATGAGTTCTTGTTTTTAACCAATCAAAAGAAAAGTATGAAGTAAAAATTAAAAAAAAAAAGAAAAAAAAATATTTTACAAAAGATCAAATATTAAAAAAACAAAAAAAACAAAAAAAACCTGTAATCTTATTATTTACTGTGCTTACCAATAACGCTGTTACACATTTATTTTCGGAATTTTATGTAGTTACAAACTGCATGTCCACAAACTCTTGTCGCTACAACAACTTAAAATATGTGATTATAATTTTAGTCTGGCCATATTTGCACTGCTTTAAAGAAACCTATTGGCTCTAATGAAAAAAAAAAAACATTATGTCAAGTTTGAGCTTACTATGACACCCTGGCTGAACTAAATTGCTTTAAAGTCGCTAAGCATAGAGAGTTAATGTCAATTTTATGTAATGTTTACATGACAGTGAGTTTGAGCGAGCAAGGAAGAAACATTAGTCAGTGAGGTTTAGTTGTTGTATCTGGACCTTGTTTATTTGATGTAAGTTTTAGAACAAATACTGTCTTCAAATTTCAATTATGATTCTGATTTTAAGTTTAAGATATAAGTCTCAAACTTAAATAAAAAAAAAATAAAAAGTTAAGCTGAAAAATAAACTTAGGCTTAGAAAAAGAAAGAAAAGAAAAGTAAATTGCAGTAAACAATATGTATGCACTAACCAGTTATGCTCTTGTTGGTATGATTATATTTGCCAATACCTGTTTAGTTAATATTTTTACCTCTCCAAAAGCACTTTTTGAAAGTTATCAGTAATATATTGTGCTTGAAGCCAATTGTATGCATCCTATCATTCTCTGGTTGGAATTAGAAAATCAATTGCACAAAACTCAAAAGGCTAAAACAAGGTAGTCTATGCTCAAATTTTGATATTTGAAATGACAGGGAGACTGTTCAAGCAAGGAAGAGAAACAATAATCTTTTACTTGTTATTAAAATATATATTGTTGTAATTTAGCTTGTGATGTGAATTTTTGTCTGTGAGTTTAAAAAAAATGTGAAAATACTGAAAAAAATCTAAAACACTAAAAAAAAAAAAAAATGAAAAAATTTTTTTTTAAACCCACTTCATTTTGCAACAATGTACAAATGTGGCAAGGATTAAATATGCTCTTGTTGGATTTTTTTTTCTAACACTGATCTTGTTGAATCAAAACTCTTGTCTGTATTTAATTTGCTAAGTATGAGTGTTGGTCTTGCCCTCACACCCCCCAAAAAGAGGGGCGGAAGATAGAGAGAGCAAGAGAGAGAGGAGAGAGTGAGATGGAGAGGTAGAAAGATAGAAGGAGATAGAGATGGAGAGACAGACTCTTTGTTTATGAGTTTAAAGTAAAGTAAACAAAAACTGGAAAAATCTATAACCCTAAAAAAAAAAGCCAAAATGAAAAAAATACCAAAAAAAAAACCGACTTAATTTTTCCACAGTGTACATATGTGTCGACAATTAGATATGCTATTGTTGGATTCTTTTTTTCTAACACTGTTCTTGTTGAATCAAAACTCTTGTCTGTATTTAATTTGCAAAGTATGAGTTTGTTCTTGCCCTCACACCCCTAAAAAAAGAGGGGCGGAAGGTAGAGAGAGTGAGAGAGAGAGAGGGAGGGAGAGGTAGAAAGAGAGACAGAGAGAAGGAGATGTAAACGGAGAGACAGACATTTTGTTTCTGAGTTTGAAATAAAATTAACAAAAACTGGAAAAATCTATAACCCTAAAAAAGCCAAAATGAAAAATAAATATAAAAAAACGACTTTTTTTTGGCAACAATGTACATATGTGTCAATAATTAGATATTCTCTTGCTTGTTGGATTTTTTTTCCTAACACTGTTCTTATTGAATCAAAACTCTTGTCTGTATTCAACTTGCAAGGTATGTCTTGCCCCCACACCTCTAAAAAAAGAGTGACGGAGGATAGAGAGAGCAAGAGAGAGAGAGAGCAGAGAGAAGGAGATTAGGCAGAGAGACAGACTTTTCGTTTATCTGTTTAAAATAACATTTAAAAAAAAAACTAGAAAAAAAATAAAACAAAAAAAAAGCCAAAATAAAAAAAAAATTATTTTAATTTGCAACAATGTACATATGTGCCAATAATAAATAATTTTTTTTACTCTTGTTAGTAAAATTTTTGTATAACATGCAAGTATCTGTTTGGCATGGTACTGGAACCACTCCAAACATTCTCATTGTCACCATTGGAATGAAACTCGCCAGTAATAATGTGCTAGATGCTACCTGTGTCACACTCTGTGGCGTCATGGTCTAGTGGTAGATGCTTTGCTTTTGATCCATGTGGTCCAGAGGTCAAGTTCTGCACTAAGCAGGTTGATGTTTAGTCCTTCAGAAGGGCTATTTACACACATTTCTTCACCGCACTCAGGTGTTAAATGAGTACCTGGCTAGACATTGAAAGATCTTGCCAGTATGCCTGAGTGAGGCGCATTATACAAGCTAACTGTAATTATTCTTTTGTTGAAATAGTTTGCAGTCTTAGAGTAAAGAAGTTCCATCTGCAACTAAATTCTTTTGTAGGTGGAACCTTTTGACCCTAAGCCCTCAAGTTTATGAATTATGTGAGGGTATATGTTTGTTCTGGTACCTGAAAGATGGTTAATGCTAAAGTGTTGACACTTCACATAAAAATGAGATAGAGTAAGGAGAGAAGAAATAATTGATAATAATGATTCATTATTCTGAAAAATGCTTAAAGTAGTTTAAATAATTGCTGTATACTAACTGTAATGAAATATATTTTTAACCTTTGCATTGTAAAATTACTTTCATACTTGTAACTTTTAATCCCATGCATGTATGTATATTTTTTACACAAATTATCTATTAAAAGTTGTTTTATTTTTTTAAATAGTAATGCACCTCATTTCAAGTTCAAAAGTGAATTCTAGCTTTCTTTAAGAATTGTTTTAAAAGGGTAAAAATTGCAAAACAAGTTTTTAAAGAAAGAAAAAAGGAAGATGCTGATTTAAAAAATTCTCTGCAGCATTAATATACATTCTTAACCAATTTTATTGTAGCCTTAATAACAGCTGATTTTTTTAGGCAGAACAGCTGACATTTTATTCTTGTAGAACCAAAACTCTTGTCTGTATTTAACTGACAAGGTATGAGACTACTCTCACCCCCCACCCCCACCCCTAACCATTCCTCCTTCTAAAAAAGAGAGGGGCGGGGAGAGAGAGACACAGAGCGAGAGTGAGACAGAGAGAAGGAGATGTAGATGTAGAGAGAGACAGACAGAGAGAGGATGTAGTGAGAAAGACAGAGAGAAGGAGATGTAGACAGAGAGACAGAGACAATGAGATGTAGTGAGAAAGAGAGAAGGAGATGCAGAGAGAAAGTTATAGTTCTAAGGAAAAAGATACTTTATCTAACTTTGCAGAATGCCTTTGTATTTGTATGCTTTGTTATTTTCCTAAAGACATTGAATATACAGTGGAACCCCTCAATTAAGACCCCCTAAATAAAGACCACCCCTCTTATTTGACTTAAAAGTTTGAAGACGTTGCTTATTTGGGTATAATAATTTAACCCTTGAATTAAGACCTTCTTATAAGACCTGTTTTGCAGGTCTTTTTTCAAGGGTTCCATTGTATTTTCACATCAGTTAAATAACACTAATGGTGTGTCTTCATGTTATAACTGTAAAACTGCTTTGGTTTGTGTATCACAAGTAATCTAAATCATCCAGTAGCACTTAATACGCAATGAAAGTCTTATATATGCAGTTAATGTTGGTCAGCCACATAATTTTTTATTAATTGATACATGTATCTTATTGCATGTCTAACACAAATTGCTTAAATTTTTATCAAGGCTTCAACAAAATGTTTCCTAGCAACTCGACAGTAAGGTGCACACCTGATTGGTGTAAAAATGACCTAATCTTTGATTTTCAAACCTCATTTACTAAGTTCCACTGTTTGATGTATAGAACAAACCAATCATTTTTTGTTCTACTTTTGAGGCTCTGAAGTTACAGTTTGTAAAATGTGGATGAAATCGAGCAACAATTTGTATGTTTTATAGGTTCAAGTTTTAGAAGAGCGTATGTGGGAAAAGCTCAATTATAGCATCCAAGACTGCCCTTTTTATCTATTATTTTCTATTCATATGTTGTCTTTGATTATTTATTAACTTTGAGGCAACCAGAATGAATCAGGTACAAGTTGCTCAGGCTTGTTTTAAGTGAAGCTCTTTAAATATAATAGTTTGCTATGTAGGCCTATTCTGTTATTTTTATCGTCTTCAAAATGAAATAACTGAACACACCAATAAGCCAGAGTTGTTGTTTTTTACCTTTTCAAGGACAGAGTATATAATTTTGGGAAGTTGTACTTTTTATGTCATTGTTATGATTTGTGCCTGATGTTAGTCTGGTTGTCTCACAAATGGATGAAAAATTTTAGTTCAGTATGCCCATTATCTGTGCTGTTTAGCGAATATGATTTGATCTAATCATCAAATCATAAAAATAAAAAAAGCATAAAATTGTTTCAGTTGATGTGGGTATATATTTCTACCAGCATTTGATTAGGCTTGTTAAAATTTTTTGTTCTCTTTTTGAGGTTTCATTTTACCCAGTTTTCACCAAACTTTGTATATGATTAGAATTTAAAGAAAAAAAGCTGGATCAATATCATAGCATAGAGAAGTGAATGCTCAAAGTATAACATATTCAAAACATTGCTAAACTGGCCATTATAATTATATGTCTACTGCTTTCACAGAAGGGGTCAGGTTGTAGGGTTTTCTCATGAAAAGATTAAAAAAAAACGTTGCTTCAAAGCTCCTTAGCAGCTCTCTTAGATTTTGGAAAAACTAATTTGATATATTGATCATCACCCCAGTTATAGCATCTGGAAGATTGGGAACCAGTGAGACCCACTCTCAAGAAAATGAAAGAAAATGCCTTTAAATATTCTAAATTACAAAGAATATTAAGATATCACAACCAGTCATATAGTTGAATATCTTATTTCCAGTCACCATTTCAATGTTTTTATGGTTGTATATAAAGAAATGCAGTGGAACCCCTCAATTAAGACCCCCTGAATAAAGACCACCCTTATTATTTGACTTTAAGTTGAATATGTTTGCATATTTGGGTATAGTAATTCAACTCCTGAATTAAGACCTCCTTCTTTACCAACAATTTTGTAGGTCTTTGTGCAGAGGTTCCACTGTACATCAAAACTTTCAACATATATAGCAAAGATATTCTTAACAGAGATTGGAGCCTTTGGTAAAAAAATGTCAATTTTCACAGTTTGAACTGTAACATAACTTATCATGTTTGTTGTAATGGCTGTACTTTTGCAACTTTTTTTTAATCAGTGGTATCTGAATATGTAATGTTTTTTTTTATAAACATACAACTTCAGTTTCTGAAATGTTATATGGAAATCAAACGTTATTACTATTTTTACTGCTATGTGTCTGTGTGACAATTTTCCTTTTTCTTCAATTTGAATCTTGTATTTTTTTCACTAGAGGAAATTGCAGACATTTTCTACCTATGCAGTAAGTAGGACGTCCATATTATAAAAACTAAGGAAAATATTTTGAGTGAATATATCAGCCTTGTGTTGGTTTTTTTATAAAAAGTTGTTCTTGCATAATGATTGGTCAATTTTGCTGTGATTAATTATTTTTCTTTTCTTATCACTGCTTCTTTGATTGATAGAGATTTCAACTTTTAGTTAGCCAGTAAGAAACTGGCATGCTTAAATTTCTGGCAGCTTTAATGAGAATGCCATGACATCAAAAATATCATAGTCTTTTTCTTGCACTGCTTTCACAAATCAAAATGAAGAAAGGGATTGTTATATAAAGGCCCATTATATTTGCAGAAAGTTCTTAAAAAATGGACTAACAAAAATCAAGTGCGATAACATTATGTTACTGCTGGTTTGGCATTATTTACCTCTGAACACCGTTCTAGCCTCCATTTTAATATAATCTGTTTTATAAATAATGGTATAACTGGAAAGTTTTTTTAGTGGGGACAGGAGGGTTGGGTCAGGGATTCAAAGGAGGCTATTAAAGTGTGTGGGCTACAATGCAGTAAAACAAGACGAAGAAAAGGAAAAAGATGATGTAAATGGTCATCACTCACATAATAATCACAGCAAATCAATGATCAGTTACCCCTTTTTTATTCAAGTGTGTCAGTTAATGGATGTGGACATGTATATGTTTGTATCTTTTGAATCGTTGATTTTTTAAAAGTTTTTTATTCAAAGAAGAAAAGTTCTCTTTATTTAACTAGAGCATTTGACAAGAGAAGAACTACGAGGCATTGTAAGTATTGAAAATTGCAATTTATACAAATCAATTTAATTCAAGCTTAACTATTTTGACTTTGCCCGTTTTACTCATCAAACAGAGTTGCCTCGTCTAACTGTCATATTCTTATTGACATTTTTCTCCACAGTTGTATCTACTGTGCAATGCTTTTGATTTTGAGTTCCCTAAGTTTTGTAAGACTGAATGTGATGGTAACTTAAAGGGCAAGGTCTTTGTTGAGGACCATTATTGTGGTACGGTATATAGTACTTGTCTAGCATCCATGGTAATTGAGTCAAATGTTTGAAATTTCAGTTTGAGAAAACGTTTCTAAAATTAAACTTTCTCTTTATTTTTGGAATAGAAACAATTTCTAATACCTTTCTACAAGATTTTAATAATTTATGCTCTCTTTTAATGTTTGGAAGCTAAAAAATATGTTGTTCAAAACATCAACCTTTCTAATTTGAAGTTGGAACATCTGAATCATTTGCACTGGCTGGGTGGCAGTAACTCTCTTCTGCAACAAAAAAAAACCCTTACATACTTCAGGGTGTGCCCGATCAGATGCCAGCAATTTTTAGAATTTGTTCTGATTGAAGACTTTCAATGCAGTTTTGTATAGGGACTGTTATCTAAACTAAATGTCTTATACCCAAAACTGTTTCCTTTGTAAAGAGCTGAGTTGTTTCGTTTCAGTCTGTTTTAGTGCCCATATGCTGCAGTCGTACCTTTGTATATGGGGATAAAGGAGCAAATTTGACGTTCTTCAACATATTTTAAGGTAGATTGTATGTTTTCCTTTAATAATATGTAAAGATCTTATTATTCCGTATGTCCTTTTCATAGAGTAATATTTTGTGATGTTTAACTCTTTTCTGTGCCTATTTCACTTGGCATAATGAATGAACTCTGTATTTCATGTTTGTTCTGAAAGCTTTGAATTTTTCTTTCTCATGTAATAGGTTTTTTATTATCTTCTTTTTTTTGGCTTTTCCCTTATCAAGTCTTTTTTGTAAGAAGTAATGTGGCGGTATGGCATATGAATTAAGCCCATACAGATCACGTTTGTACGCCGCCATCTGCAATTTTTAATTATCCAATTGAAAAGAACTTAATGAAAATTTAAGGTAGGCCTAGGTGTAATTGATTTTTGTCTACCATGTTTTGGCTGTCAATTAAAAACCCAACTGGGTTCATTTTATTATGTTTTGTTGCATTTTGCAGTTTTGCTATATATTTTATCTGTAATATCTGTAATTCTTAATATTGTACCCCTTGTCTAACTCTTTCTAAATAAAGAAATGAAACCTCTCATGATAGGTATTCTTACAACGATTGACTTTGATGAAATTGAATAAATTTTTCTGGTAGATCAATGATTATTGCTAGATTGTTCAATTGAAAATCCAGGAAAAGAAAACATGAGAATCACACATCTGCCATTGTCATTAATTTGTTCTCACTTAAGCTCATCTCTCAAACCTATAACAGTTCATTCACGTTTGCCTGACATTTTTCTTTAATAAACTTGTTACTTCTCTGGGAATTATATTAAGTGCAAGTTCAAAAAAAAGAAGTTGTCTTTTGAAACAGTTATGTTTCCTCCAAATTGTTTTACTTTACGGGTAATGTTGAAGAAAGCAAATGAAGAAATATAAACTATTTTTATAAATAAATGTTTGCACTACTTCAAGAAGTATACAATTCTTTGCAGCGTTTTTAAGGAGTCTTAGACTTTGTTTCTTATACAAATTATATTTTTTTCTTCCTGTAACTGTTTGGCATTTTTCAACCTCTATAAAGATAGATCATCTGTAAGCATTCATAATAAGCATTAAAATATTATAAATAAAATTTTTTTTTTTTCCCATTACATAGATTAACATGACATTCAAAAGTTAGTTACTGCAAAATCTCGTATTGCGTTCTGACATTTGGTTTAATATTTTTGTTAATAAAAAGTGGGACTGCTTAAAGAAGACGACAAATACATTTTTTTAAAACTGACTTGAACTGGTTTTTTCAGTCGGACTTTTGATTACTCAAAGCATAATTATTGAGTAAAGGACTTAATTGATATGCAATATTTTATATTATTTTTTTTTAGCTCTCACTCATTACATTTTTTATTTTTATATGAGCAGTTTGTCATTTGATATTTTAATTTTTTATGATATTATTAAATCAGGATATGTTATAATTGGAAAAGCAATATAGTGTAGACTGAAAACTAATATGTGTCTCACGTCCTGGGTAAATGAGTCAGAAGTCGGAAATTCTGTTTTTTGTAAAAACGTCATTGAAAGATGCATTTTGTCTTCTTTTTCTCTATATTTTAAATCAACATGAATTTTAATATCTTTTTACTAAATATCCGTAATTTTATGGAGTTTGTACATTTGGAAGCCTGGAAAAATGTATCGTCCAAAACAGCAACACCTTTGAAGCTGAAAATTGTGACATTACACTCATTTACCCTTATCGCGAGAAATATATCTTAAACTTGCTTTTACTAACATTAAAAATCTGACTATTAGTATTATGATGATGATCGTTTAAAATTTTTTTTCAGTTTATTAAAAATGCTATTTTCAAATGACAGTTACTTAATGATAATTAAAAATCTTTAGTCTTTTTCTTTTGACTAAACAACATTTATAAAACTGAGCAGAGATTGTACCTCTTTCCATTCATTTTAAATAATTTCTTGGCATTTCATAGAACCGATGATTAAGACCTTAACTTTTTTAGAGAATTTTGATTCAATTCAGGACTTTACTTAAGTTGATGGAAAATAATATGTGAAGTGAGCATTCTTAGCTTCAAAACATTTTCTTTTAGTTTTACATTTTTTTAGTTATGTGTTTGAATTTTTTAAAACTAAGTAATAAAGACATCAGAACATAACAAAACCTATTGTTTGTTTGCCATTTTTCATATTAAAAAAAAAAAAGAATGGACAGTTTTAGTCTTTACTAATTCTGAATGTCACGTCAACATGGCCCAATAAAGGCAATCTATTTATCGAATTTAATGTATGTTTAAAAAACTTTAATTCAATTCAAGCTTATTCAGCCAACACAAAGATATATAAGTAAATTTATTGAAAATAATCAATTCTTTGTGTTATCTTAACATTATCTTAGGTGCACACAAATATAGTACTATAGAAGTACAGTATTAAAGAAAAGAAATGAAATGCCTGTATTAGACACACACACGCTCACTCTTCTCTCTCTCTCTCTCTCTCTCTCTCTCTCTCTCTCTCTCTATTTATATCTCTGTCTATCTATATATCTGTCTGTCAATCTTAATCCCATTTTCTCTATCGTCTTTAAGGTTTATCAGTTTGAGAGAAAGTTTCAGATCTAGCGCATATAACACCACTCGAGCGATCAACCTTGAAGGAGGTTCATAGTTGAGAGAGGTAAATTCCAATCTGATGTTTACTCTTCAAAAAAAACCCAAAAAAACTGCTGACCCTCGTTGAGCTGGTCATTCCATTTGTTTCGGGAAAAATTGTGCATGTTTCTCACTATATTATCATCTTCTCCAAACATTTTCATCCTAAGCTAGCTAGAAGTAGATCCTTAACAATAACCAGGTCATTATAGTACGAGACAATGCGCAAAAAAAATTTCGGCCTGACGGTGACGATTGGTCTGTCCCTTATGTACAGGAAATGGGGGTGTGCCTTTCTTGCGACTCAACGGAGCGAGGATATCATAACTAGCAAATCTAACATATCTGTCTTATATATTCTAATATTACTTTTAAGTATCAGTCTATGGCAGTTACTCATTTCCTTTCAAAGGCTGCTACATCTCAAAACTTGGACAATCTTTATCGTGCTTGTATTCTGATGAAATATGTCTACTAAAATGAATTGTATCCATAATGTCTGTAAGAAATATTAACAAAACTAACCAACCAGGGTCAGAATTAAAGAAAAAGCATAATCGAAAAATAAAAGTCTCTTATGTACGTACAAAAAAACAGTACCATAGAAGTTCAGTATATAAGAAAACGAACGCGATACCTCTCAGACACACACTTTTCTCTACCTATCTTTATCTCATTTTCTCTACCGTCTTTAACCAATTATTCTTTTCTTAAACCTATATAGCTCAACAGAACAGCCCCCAATCTTTTCAGCTTTTCACCAACCTTCCCTTTCCTTCTCAGTCCCCATTAACCACCGACAGAATCCTTTCATCCTCTACGTGATTTCGTCCTAGACGTGTCAAAGCATTCATTACGTTCAATAACATGAAGACATTAAGATGAAACTCACTCACTCAATCCTCTCTGAACCGTCGAGCGCTTGAGGCAGTTGAAGAGCTCTCCATCTCGGCCGGTCCGCTACTGTTAGGGGAGCCGTTTCTCAGGAAAGACCTCTTTCTTTCAGGTCCCTGTCCACCGTCCTCCTCCAGGTCTCCTTCGGCCGTCCTCTACTTCTTTGTCCCTAAGGGGTCCATCGCAGGACTCGCTTTATTAGGTATTCCTGTGGCCTTCTGCATATATGCCCCAACCATCTCCATCTTCTCTCTTAGGTCTTCGTTTGAGATAATGTTTGGCCAGAAGATCTTAAGGATATGTCTCAGGCTTTTATTTAGGAAGACTTCTAGTCTCTTTAAGATGAAAAGTTTATGTTTAAGTTTACCAACGGATCTAATACAATCAAGGTTATGGATATACAAAACGCGTTCGTTGAATATTTTTTTAATGACTTTATAAAAAGTAATTGAAAAGGTGAACATCCTATTGTTTTTAATAGTGGCATAAGGACCTCAAAAGGTGTGCAGCCGGATTGAAGAAAATCAGTACAATAGCAGAAGTTGCTCTCCAATGAGTTGAGCTTTAAGGGAAATGAACAGATGAATATCAAAAAAAAATTGTGTACTAAATATCAATGTGCAGTAATTCTTTAGATTGGTGGAAAGAGAAGTAGTTAAATTCGCATGTTTTGAACCCCTATAAGTCTTGTGAAAACAATTATAAAAAGCAGTGTATGAAGGTTTGAAGATGATCTAAGCAAAAATAAAGGTTACAATGAAAAAAACAAAGCCAGAAAGGAAAACACAAAGATGCTTGGTGAGGAACCGGGTGGTAACTAGTAGCATTACTTATCGCATTGAAACAGGACGCAGCAACATCAGGGCGTGTTCTTTTTAGATTGGTATTAAAGATCTGTGTAGAGCTGTGGTCGTCGACATCTCAGACAAAGAATAAAAGCTATAATGATAATAGTAGTTATAGAATAAATACTAATAATACATGACTGTAGTTATGATAATAATAAATCGCGCTTATCACAAGCTTACATATTAATAGCACATTGTACGATAGTGCACAGTTCGATGTACAAGGCAGTAATAGCCTGGCAATGAATGACTCTCTCTCTCTCTCTTTCTCCCTCTTTCTGTCTCTCTCCATCCCCCTCTCTCTCTTTCTCTCTCCATCTTACTCTCTCATTTTATTTCAAGTCAGAAAGAAAAATCTGCAATATTCTTTAAAAAAAAACACGACCAAGCAGAACAAGCCGGTTCATTTATGTTATTTCTTTACTGTAATTTGTCTGACTTATTTGATTTTTTTTCCAACGAATACTTGTTTGGGCTTTCTTTTTTTCCTTTTTTTTCTTTACACTTATCAAACTGGTAAAACGTAGACACAACTGCTGAAATTTAAAAACAAATTCAGGGCCTTCAAACAGTGATTTTAATCGATTGCTAATCGAATTCCTTGAATCTTTCAATCATTGTGGTACTGTTTGATGCCTCCATTATTCATTCTAATTTCTAAAAATATAACTTTTATGAGGAATACTTTTAATTGTTACCGTTTTGTTATTTGCGTTTGTTGTGCTTTCGTATTTGATGGTAGACTTGGATCTGCCTGACTAAGTTAGCGAGTCACTTAGGAGAGGCTAAGAGAAGATCTACGTCAAAAAGCTTCCGAAGTGACGACATGGTATTAGTTGTTTCTTTGAGCGGCAAGGCGGTGGGTACGGAAGCTATATATATACTACTCGTATGAAGCGAGGGTTCTTAAAGCCTGCTTCAGTCCACTGCTAATTACACACCTCTAACGTTTCAGTCATTACTGATTGCGCAATCACTGCTTCTACTATTTACTCTTAACCTCAGCCATGACTTGTTGTTCGGTTGTAGGTCCGCAAAGAAGGCCGAACTGAATTACCACCAAGAAGAAAGAACTAACGACATACTTATGCATGTCATCCAACGCTACGTAGAGGTGACATGGTGTAAGCTATGTTTCTCTCAGTGGCAAGACAATGGGTGCCGAAGCTACTGTACGTCGAGGTTTCAAACCATACTGGAGGCAACCGTTTCGGGCATTTCCACTCAAAGCTCGCCTTTAACAACTGCTATTTTCATACCTTAAAAATCTTCCAATGATACGTGTGTTTATTTATATTTTTATTGGTTAGTAGTTTGGTACCGCATTCAACAAACGCAAGATCCCTCTAAATCTCAGTTATTCAATAGTATTAATAACAAACAGATCATTTATAACACTAAAAAGATGCCTTTGTTTTGCATGTTTTAGCATTTGCAAGTAAAAAGTATATTTTAAAACGGGTTTGTTAAATTGTTTAACATAATCAGAATTATGTTTATATGAACTATGAGTCATTGCATTATCTATATCACTTCTACAAAATATAATTATAGCGCAGGCTTTACTCCAACTGTCACTGCTTAATCCTGTGCCAAATGTTCTCAATACTAGACTTGTCCTCAATTATAATAATCTTTTGTTTTTACCAACGCCATCGCCAATCACTCGATCGTAGACAAGTAGCTATGAGAATGCAACGCTCAGTGGCCTGCCCAGTGCCACAGCTGCAGTAGTAAGCTTGACTCGGACTGCAGGGCCACAAAGTAACTTCGATCATTATTTGATAAGTGCTTTGGTTTGGTGGGTAAATCCGGACGTTCCTGTGGAAGGCAAATATTAAGCGTCATATTCGCTGAGCGTTTGCTCTCGTCTAATTACACCATTGAAACCCGTGCAGGTACAACGTACGTTGAAGGAGCCGTAGACTCCGAGGGATCAGGTAGCTTTTCCTGACGCATTCAAGTTTCGGTAATCTCGACCTTCCCTTCTTTATTAAGACTTCCCTCGCCTTTAGCCGAGATCGATTCTTCTAGCTAGGTAATAATAGACTCTGTTTTGTAAATTAGATTTGGTGGAGGACCTGGGGAAGTTCAGAACACGGCATACTCAAGATGGATTTTATTATAAAAGACTTAAAGAGTCAACGCTACAAAGAGTCGTGCCGCTAGATGACGAATCAGTAGTAAAATGTAACACCTAAACAATTGAAAATCAGGCATTGCGTTCTAGTTAATTTTCATTTTTATTTCTCTTAATCCATTCTGGTATAGAAAGAGGGTGTATGGATGTGATAGAGATAGACAGATCGACCGATTGATCGATAGATAAATATGTAGATAGATAGATGGTTAGATAGATATATATATATATATATATATATATAGAGAGAGAGAGAGAGAGAGAGAGAGAGAGAGACCCTAAGTACGCAATAGCCAATACGCAGCCAAGTCGAGTGACGTCCTATAGCTATAATAATAATAATAATAATAATAATAATAATAATAATAATAATGGGTTCGACCCAGCGCCTTCTACCTTCTTTCATAGAGGGCACTGACTCGACCCTACCCGCGCATTAGCTGATGTTGTTGACAGATCTCTTTCCTGACCCAGTTTTACACGCTGACAAGGTAGGCTTTTTTTTCTTCTTCCCAGTTAGGCCTAAGTGTAGCTTTAGCTTTACAAAACCGGCGAGATTGCTTGTGCGAGATCAAGTTAAAACTTTAAGTCATATTTATATCGAATCTTACCCTATTTTTTTTCAGAAAGATCATGTGGGTTTATTCTAAGAGGTTAAAATGAGAATGTATGTCATGAAAGCCCTGAGAACCAGCCTTTGTCTCATTCTAAAAGGTAATAGAAAAAACAGACTTACAACCTATCACTCCGTCAAACAAGAAAAAAAAACAATACAACTCTAGATTTTACAAAACATAATAAATTGAGATTTATTAAATCTCCTCTACTGTATAATGTCTTGTAACTGAAGAAGTCAGTCTAATATAGCTGAGACGTTTTCATGTATAAATCGAAAATTGTATTTTTTTCTTTTTGTTTCACGGAGTGATAGTTGCAAGTTTGCTTTTTTATTACCTTTTATCTAGATCTTACAGATTTACATGCACCCTTTTTGGATCCCTATTTACTTTGTTGGTATACTCCAAGTGTTGTGACTTCTACCTACCTTAGTTTTTACATCTGTCTGTCTGTCTGTCTCTCTCTCTCTCTGTCTCTGTCTCTGTCTGTCTGTCTGTCTGTCTCTCTCTCTCTCTCTGTCTCTGTCTCTGTCTGTCTGTATGTCTGTCTGTCTCTCTCTCTTTATCTGACAGATGGTAGAATTCTTATGCTATTTTAGGCCTAAATAAAGAAGTAGAATGGTAACTGCCTTAAACACATAGGCCTATTAATGTTAAGAACAAGTAAAAATGTATTTAATAAAAGACAAACAATATGAGTTTTAGAAATGTGAGAAAGCGATAAAGCAGAAAAATGTGTCCCAAACTTTACTTTGAAACTTCGTAAACACACTTTGCTGTAGCCAGCTAAACTTGAAAACTAAGACGGTAATAAAAATTAATAATGAAACAAAATAGAAAGCAACCAATGGACCGACTTAACCGGGATTACTTTTGCTCAGATTAAATAATTTGACACCCGAGGCATGAACGATTCGGGCTGGGTCTAATATGGGATCAAAACTCAGTCTGAGTAAGAGAAAGGATTTGCAAAGCGATTCGCTTAAGAGCTGCGCCGTCTTGCTGCAGAGAATATTTCTCATATAGACCAATCTCGGAGGCGCGTTTCAAGCGTACGTATAATGGAGAAATCGCGTTTTAACAGTTTTTCTTATTAGCCTTCTTTTAAAATTCATTTTGTTGGCTTCTATGGATATTTTGCTGGGTACTGTTATCTTTTACTCTTTCTTTTTTACTTGCGCTGAATTTTTTGGTTGAGCCCAGCAACTCTTCTTTCTTTTTGTTGAAAAAAATAATCTTTTTTGTGATATTCTATTAAGTGAATATTTTAATGCCCCTTCAGAAAATCAGAGGTGAAGCTTACAATGGCTGTGCAGTGTGCAACTGAACCCTACAGAATATTATTACAGGTGATGGGCTGCTGGATACATGTCTCAAAGAATTAAGCTTCAATAAAAGCTTCTCTTGGCGGTGTAGTAGGCCTGATTTTTTGTGACTTTCGATTTTATGTATGAGTATTAACAACTTTAATTAGTTATTTTTCAATTTTCTTTTGGATGCAAGTGGACTAGCTTATTCAACGATTGTTATGTTACGTTGTAGTTTTTCATGTTTCTTTTTTAAGGATTCATAAGTTGTGAAGGAGGCTGTTTGATAGCAGTCACTTCTCATTCGAATCTCTGCAATATTGTGTTTAGCTTTCCATAATCATAACAGTAGAGTTCTAATAATTTGCCTGTACACCTATCTCGAGATTGTGGTAAGCTCATTATTGTAGGCCTATTTATTTAGCCTCTGTGTGTGGCATTGATACTGTATGTCTTAATCATTTAATTTTTGTCTCTCTATCTATCTATCTATCTCTTTCTCTCTGTCACAGACATAGACACACAAACATGAATTTTCTCTTTGTATTAAACTTTTCCACTCACCCTGTCTTTTTCTATATTTTAACCCATTTCTCACTAACTGTCTGTCTATCTTTATCTGTCTGTCTCTGTCTCTCTACCTGCCCTTCATTACTATGTCACTCTTTGATTCTTTCTCTCTTCCTGAAGTCATATAGTATTCAATTAATGGCACCAATACTTCGTTTTACCTTTACTGCTGTGTCTTCCTTTTTATCTTTCTGCCCTTTCTCTAATGNCCATATTCTTTATTTCTCGTTTTGTGTTCTCTCTCTTCCACTGTCTACCAAATTCATCAATGATCTCTCCTCATGCATAACTTTATCTATCATGGTATTAACTAATACTCCAACAAATCCTCCGCATTGTATACACATCAGGAGCTCGAAACATGATTTTGTCTTGTGTTTGCGCTCTTTAATATTTTCTTTGTCAAACTCAGCAGGCGTATATTTGTTAATTCATAGATTTAGTATTTGCAGTAATGGTCGCAGCATTTTTTCAAACCGTCACACTTTTGTGTGGTCTTTGTTATGGCAGTCACGGGATTTTCTTTTGTACGTATTCAAAGCAAATCTTTACACAAAATCCTCAGGTCGTTAGCTGCGCTATCATAAGACTCCATACATGGACTATGGCAGCTATAGTACATTCCTAAACTTTTTATAAAGACCTCAGGTTCTCCTAATGAGATTGTAGAGAAGACATAAATGTGCGATAGCGACCGATCGAATTTTTTTCCCGGTAATTGGTTCCGGAAATGAAAAGTTGCCGGATCGGGGAACCCGACACTGCTATAGCCAGCAAGCACAAAAAGATTTTGTGTTAAAGCTGGTTGCAGTGGGTACGTCTATTTTAGCGACATTTAGGATTTTTACATTTTGTTCTGTGTGAGTGTGTTTTTTTTCCAATGAAAAATTTTCATTTGCAAGGCTAGTCATTGACACAAAGTATATATATTCACATTTTATTGCGTATGTTGGCGTTCTCTTTCGCAGTTTGTGAGGAAGCAAAAGTATAGCCACTTTAAGTAGACAAAGCCGTGATCACATGTTTATATAAAAAAAGATAAAATAGGAGAAGATACATTTTAATATCTCATTATAAGAAATTCATATTTACACCGTCGTCATAAAAACGTACAGATATACTTAAGCTTACATAACATTTTTTTTCATTATAATTGTTTAATCTAAATATATACAGAAGGCAAGTATATACATCATCAAAACAGGGGTTTTAATACGGAAAAATTACTCATACTGCAATTAAAATATGTCTGGAAATACCACAAGCCCCTTTAAAAGTCGATAATCTATATCGTTTTACCATTAGGTTGTTTGGATAGATACGGTGCCCGGTATTATGCAAGCGTACGCCGATTTCCAACTGGTTTTGTCATACCCTTACTAGATTTCAGTTAATTGGTGACCCTTCAAACGTTGCTTTCTGTTAATGCTAATAACATAAAATTGCAATCTGACTGCTTGAGCGAAGATTGCCATCCGCTTAAAATACCTGAAGTGAGCTTTAGCTGAAAGTTGTCTCCTATTTCTGGCCAGGATCATAAGAGCCTAGAGTTTGTGACAACAACTAACTCGCAACCAGTGCATATGAGCCGGATGTCGCAACTTTCATATCACAAGCGTTTATATTTAGAACGGTGCATTTTTCTGATCTTTCAAAGGTTAAAAGTTGAATGAATTTATCAAACACTTGTGGCAAAGTATTAATATGTGTACTTCTTTGCGTTTGAAATATAAAAAAAGGTGGAAATCTAGTTTTAAAAGGCATTTTTCTACAATTCAGATCTCCGACACCTGAAATGTTTAGACTGGCCGTGGGACAATTATTTGAACTCGATGACATTTTCTAAATTCAAATAATAAAACAGCTCAGAAGCTAGACTAAGTGGCTCGGTTTTTATGAAAATACAGACCTATTAATTCGTATTGTCTAAACAAGAGTAATTTTTATTTATAACCAAACTTTAATTTCGCACGTTTTACTTTTTAAGTTTAAGAAATTATTCATGTTCAGTAGTTGGCCATCTAATGGGCCGGAAAACTGGAAACTCTTTTTTTTTCTTTTAGAACTAACACCTAGGGAAAAAATGACACAAAAAAATTAATACACAAAGTTCATGAGTTAAAACAAATAAATAGTGACATCAGAATATTATTATTTTGTACGCATACTTCGAGTGGTAAGTGATATGACACAATAGTGTGTGTGTGTGTCAATATTTATACTTTGTACAACTTGTGATAGTGATAATCAATTGCGCGCAATAATTTTCCAGCTTTAACCTGACTCGGTAACGTTGGCAGCGTTACAAAACTAAGGATCTAGTCAATCAGATTCCATTGAATTACAATTACATGGCCAGATTTACTCTCAAAAAAATTTTTTTAATTGTTTGGATGGGTGTTCCTGTGCATGGGGTTTTCCAACAAAACTCGCTGATAACTTTGTAAAACTATAGAAAACTTTGTCGAGATAATGAAAGATGACTAGTCTGTGTGTTTAAGGAGGTAAGAAGAAATTTGAAAATGAAAAGTGAAATTCAAGAGAAGAGAAAGTAAGATGTTTTTTTTATTCATCCAAGTGGGAACATTGTTTTGGATAGTGTTCAGGTGCATGTTATACTTACATACAAAAATACATTAGAATCTATATTATACATGTCTACTTATTACATATTACATTTTTATTACAACAACAAAAGTTTAACTCAAACGAATTTAAAGAATATTAGGCAAAAGTAGTAACATAGTAAAAAATGAAGTAATCGAGATTTGCAAGTATCTAAAGGCTATAGGACCTTCCGAGGGAAGAATGATCTCTGCAATATCTCACTTCATGTTTTTGGTTGCATGAAATTTCCACAGGAGAAGAATCGAGAAACTTTTACCTAAAGTGTGGCTTGGATCTTTCAAAACAATTTTAAATTTATTTACAGCATGTTCTTTATACAGGGAGTCTAGAGATGGAATTTTTTTTATCGAATTTATTTCACATTAAAATATAAGACAGTTTATTCTTTCTAAGTATTTTTTATTACATTATAGACGACCTCCAGCAGTTTACCACTAAGTTTTTTTACACTTTGGATCGTGACCTTATAAAACAAAAAACATATTTCAAGGCTGCTATTGAACAAATTGAGTTTTCGTAGGAAATACAGCCTTTGGTTAACCTTTTTGCAAATTCTATCAGTTTGTGGATTTCTGTTTAGTTTGTTGTTAATAATCAACCCAAGATACTTGTACCGGGTATTACTTAACGGTACCCGCAGCTATTGTGTCATTGGTGCTAATAGGAGGCAAGGGATTTTTGTATGTTCTGAAGAAGATACGAGAAATTGTAGAATACGTGTATTTCGGCGATTAAAAAAACAGAGGGCGGGAGCAAAAGATAAAAATGGCGAGAGTAATGAGCGAAAGAGAAGAGAAGAAAGATAGCATCGAAATGAGAGGGAAAAAAAGGAGGAGAGAATAAGGAGAGAGGACAGTTTTAGCTTATTAAGATAAAAAGGCCACTCGTTTTTACTTCCTAGTAATTGCATTTTAAGTGGTGAAAAATCTGAACAGCTCTTGTATTTTAAACTCTTAGTATAACATTTAAACAATTGACAATCAATATAAATTAACACTAAACTTAACGTAAACAGGATCATTTCTCGATGAGTGTCATTTTTCACTCTCTTGATTTTTTTTATAATAACTATGAATTTCTTTCTAGTTTAATGTGAGAGTAATAATTATGACACAGCTTTGATACTTCGAAGTGAATGAAATAAATAGACCGTTGATAGTGTCAATATTCACGCAGTCATATTTTATAACAGTAAACATTTACATAACACCAGGACGCGTGACACTTGGTCATCCTCGCCATAGCGGTCAACAAAGTTTTAATGTTTTTATTGAGGTGAGGGGATAAGGCTAAAATGAAGCTGAAGCTTAATGTCTTTAGGTTCTTATTTTGAGGTGGTGTCAGCAGCACTAGATATCTTCGAAACGCTGTGGTTTAACTCAATGGAGACGCAGGCTTACTTCAGGCTGCAGCACAGAGAAATATACTATTTTAGGGTATTTTGAAAATTGTGATAAAATTGTTCTTTGACCTATTGCCTTGAAGGAAGTAGACAAGGTGAAAGAGAATAAGCTATTTCTTTATTCTGTTCTACCATTTCTTTCAAGATCGCTCAGGGATTTGGAATATTAAAAAAAAAGTCTCGAAGTCCAGTGGACACATGGGCCCGATGTGTCATCAATGCTATGATAATAATGCGGACAAGCGTGTCATCATACATGAGACTGTAAGCTTTCAAGATTCCTTGAATCAAACGGATTCGTTCAAAGTATATATAAAACGTGTAAACTTTGTTAATAATATGAATATGTGGTTTTTCTTTTATTTTATTTTTCTTGCCGTTTTCTGTGTTTGGTGCAGTTTCGCTGCACATGACCCTTAAGTAAATCTATGACGGAGTCTATTAAGCCGCTTATTTTTTTTCACATTCATCTCATCAATTTCACGCAATCTTTCATCACCGTCACCATCCCCACCACCAATATCATCACCGTAACCTGACCACCATTGGGCCTACAACCATGTTAAAAACAACTTTTGACTTTGTTTAATTCTTTAAGTTTAAGTCCTCTTGTTGAATGACAATGCCAGTTTCGAGAGATTTATATTTGTTTATTATTATTGATGATTATAGAAACGTAAAATACAATGTCCTCAGCACTCAGGAATCTGTTTCATGAGAAAAAGCCCAAGGTGGCAGCAGTACTGACCAAAAGATGTATCAGTTCCTCTCCTTGAATGGCTGAACGTTGCTGTGAAGTCACACGGGGATATTTTCCAAGATCTGGAGCAGCGGTGGCGCGCCCAGAACCACTATAGAACCCAGAAGTGCCAGGTGTTATGTCAACAGGTCAAGCCGTGTTTATCAGGTCTATGCCTGACTCTTTGACACTCCCTGCCTCTCAGGATTCTGAGGTAAACATTCTCATCTAACGATGGCCTCTTTTGTAACTTGTTTTGTGTAAATATCATGAAAACGAACGTGAATTTTAAATCTGTGAAAGGATGGTATTGGTATTGGGGATAATACTGGTTCCTGGTCGTGAATGGTGTTGAAAAGTGCATTATACAACTATAAGCATCATCATTGTGAAAAGTAAATTTTTTGAGCGAGAATGTATGTCGTGTATTAAGCGGCATTTTAACGACACGTAAAAATTTCTTAAATGATAAGACGTTAGTTTTACTAAAATAATTATAAATTTCCAAGTGATAATGTAACCTAGTTCAAACTAGCAGTAGGTTATCTATGACAACGATCTTTGATGAGGCTTCGCCCTCAGTTGCGGTTCATACCTGTATCTCCATCTGGACATTGAAATTTATTACCAAAATAGACCTGTGACAAATTGTATGTTCTGTTTTGAATTACCCTCGAGAAAATTAGGTTGTTTTATAGATGGACATTTTATTCGCTTTAAACTTGAATCTTTCTTCTTCCCTAACACGAATTTACAATAGACCTCTGAAAACCATATTTTAAAAAATTGGACAGAGGAAAATGGGTTACTGCTTTTATAAGGTCAGTTCTAAGATAATGAGGTAAGGCTACATTGTGTAAAACTTTTAGGGCCAAATCGAGAGGCTTCTGAAGAAGTTTTACATGAATGAAGGCTTAGACTAAAACAATGCGATAAATTGCGCTCTGATATATACAACAAGAGGGAATGTTTAGGTTCAGTGATCAAGGTCAAGGAAATTATCATTTCTTTGGGGATGTTTTACTCTCTGATTTCAAATGCAAAGCTCCTTTGGTTCCTCGGTGCATTATCTTGATCGTCACAGTGATCTGATCTTTTTATTGTCAGTCGCCAGTTCGTTAAATCGAAGTTTCGCGCTAATATACTTGCTCCATATAACCAGTGCTCCATAAATTGAAAAGGAGGCGATATGGATAAATGAGTATCAATAGTAGTACAATTAACTCGTAGAAAACAGACAACACTGCTTGAAAAGCCGGTCGAGACTTTGCTTTTTTAAAACTTTTTTTTTATAGAAGATTGACCTCTTTGCGACCTTTCTAAATGAACAGGTGATTTTTTAACGCTTCAGATTACGCTTGTCATTCAGTTGTAACATTTAGGATGTGTCTCATATAGAAGATCTCATCGCTTAAACCATTTAGATCCTCATTTTTAATCATTTGTTTGTTATTCAAATGACTTTGGAAATGGATTTTCGCTCTTTCGCCACATTTGTAGGTATCTGTGACTTGGCATCTAGGTTTTTAAACCAGTTTCAGGTTTCAAGCAAAATTTTAACCACTGTTTTTTTTTATATAAATTTTCTTAACAACGCAAGGAAAGTTTTGAGTTTTCCTAAAATATTTGTTTCGGGCTCTTAATGGAACTTCCCGCCACCATAGTTCTTGTAGATACTCATTCATGCTGTTAGAGACACAGCAGCGCTAGATCTTTACAAACACGTTAAAGTATACTCACATAAACTACACAAGTAAAAAATAAAATGTGAAATTACCAAACAATATGTTTTTCTATAGCTACTCTTTATTCTTTGTTCCAAACAATTGGTACTATTTTTATATTTTTTATAAACCCCTTTGATTCTACAAGTTCCTGGTGGTCGTTTGCAGATCAGAAAATTATAACTATATAGCTGTGTTTCTTGAAATTCACTGTTTATCATATTGTTAGCTGGTGTGTGTTGAATTTTACAAAGCTATTAATGCGACAGGACACGAGCAGTTTTATCTGTTTCGCTTAGAGCTTTATGAGCTATTTGGACAGTTGTTATTTAGGTTGAAACATGTGAATTTGGAGATTTCGTGATAATTTAACATTAAGACCTAGGTCTTTCGATTGGAGCTGTAAAAATACTGAAATATTAATGCTTGTTTCATTTCTTATTTGAATCTATAAAAAAATTCAATTGTTCAATTATATTTGTCTATCTGTCTGTCTGCCTGTGTCTGTGTGTGTGTCTCCCTCCCCCAGGTGACCCAGCGCAGGCCCAGTTTCCTGTCAACCTATTCATTTGGTGGAGCGAAAGATCGCCGTGGAACTATCGACCTCGCTACCGGCCAGTTGATCACTACAGAGAAGGAACGAGAAGACGACCTGGAGACGGTCCTGGACACTAGCAGTACGTCTGTCTTTTGCAATCTAACCAGAGTGTCTATATGCCCTTCATTACATTATTTTTTCCTAAAAATTTTCTATGTCCACGTTATTGTGTGCAGTGCTAAAGAAGTTCAGACCATGATTATTAGTTTCCTCAGCTTGTTGCTGCGTTTTTAGATCCCTGTTGTATCTCCCCACCCCCTGCCTCAAAGTAAATGCCAAGGAAGATAAACTATTGAAATTGTCTATGATCGTGACAATTGCGTGCGTGTAGAAAAATCACAAACCGTATGCGCACAGTTACGTGTACATAGCAAAATTCAGCAAAACTTGACTACACGTAATTACGTGTATATAGACTCAGTTCATTTTAACAGCCCTTTCACATGATGCGTATTTCGAGGTGGAGTATCGGTGACGGACGGGTTAAACGGCTGTGATCCTATTATTTTTTTAGATTCACTCTATCACGTGCCCATTTGCATGGGTGAAGACGATATCTAAGGTCTGAACTTTTTCAAAGTCTCCAGTTCAGCAACCGC
>BMAT01006466.1:0-10279 GCA_019649035.1 Elysia marginata
AGTGGAAATGCCCGAAAATGTCTGCGCTTGTGTTGATGTAGCATATCCTTTACATCTGCGAGAAAACTATACTCCAGTCCTTGAAATAGGCTCTTTCTTCATATTTTACTTTGCGTATAAAGAGAAAAAATTAAAAAGAAGGAAATTTCAATGAATTACTTCACTGAGTAACCTACATAGCCATTAACTTTCATTTTTAGAAAGAAGTGAAAGGGCGGTATGTCAAGCTAGGAGCAAACCAAGTCTAGAGTCTAGATCTAACCCCATCTAAATTTCGCGATGTTTTGATTTTTACTTCTTCGAAACCGTTGCAATGAATAGTAGGCTAGGCCTAGCTGTTATCCGATAAGAGGCACAGCACACTAATATTCACATCAAGTCAAGAAGTATCTTTTTTTCCTTCGCGATCAGCCTGAAAACTCTGAGACTGAACATCTTTGTGGCTGGTGCGTTTCGTTTTGATTGGCTTTTGCTTTTGATCTCAAAAGATGGGAAATCGATTGTTTAAAAAGATGTATCTGGTGAAATAACTCAAAATTTTGTTTTCCTTCGTACGAAGAAGTTGTAGTAAAAGTTAAAATTTTTATTTCTTACGCGCACTCCCGCAAATTCAAAGTATGTGTTATTGAAAACCGCATGTGAATCGATGCAGAAGTTAAAAAATAGTTTACAAAACAATGAAACAGCTACCAAATAGATAACAGTATGATCAGTTAAGTAGATCTCTTCTATCTTTGGTATTAAACCTCGTCATCGGAAATAAATGTTAAGAAGTTATTTCCAAATTTAAAATTAATCCAATATCCGATACTACCATAGACCTATTATTGGCTGACAGTTTAGTTATAACCAGCTTGGGGATGCTATTAGAGCGTAAAATATATATTCTTCCCCGCTAGCAATTTGTTTCAAAGATGAAGTTTTCCAAAATTAACGGTGATTTGCGCTCTGTTCATAGTTCCAATAGGGTTTGATCCTAAACTTGAGAATTCGTTTATAGTACATGTAGTTTTCTTTAAGCACTAGATAGTCTGTTCGCATAGTTATTCAGTTTTCTCGCAGAACATCCTACCCTTAAGAAAACTCGCGAAGGGCTCTACCTTTTTTTATTTCAAACACAAGAGAGGTTCGTCATGCAGCAACAGCCCTACAGGCTGTTTTTCTATTTAATATTTCCCGTGTGTGAAATTAGAGCCGTTACGTAATAGTGTTGTTCTGGTAGATATTTTGGTACTGGTTTATATTACCTATATAAATGTATAGCTGGTTTACTTCATATACTTCATACCGTGGTTCTAGCCAAGTATGGGTAAATATAGCTGTTCCAGTCGATACTTTTTCACGGGTGTATACCGAATTTTCACATCACTCTCCACCACTGGAGTAAGAATCTTTGAGGGGAGGTTTGATGGCACGAGAGGCAAAGAACGACCCCTAAGAAAGCAGTTGGACCAAAGATGGCTGACTTGAGATAAAGCTTGAGGACGAGCCGAGAGTGAAGCCCCTTTGTACAGAATAAGAGAGAGACAATAATAGGCAATTGTGGCAGAGAGCGATTGTCCTTTAAAAAGTAAAGGTGCGTTTTGTGCTGCCATAAACTGCACTAACAGAAGCTGCAAGCAGAGCTGCATAAAGGGGGAAATTGTGAAAACATAAATTCCCATAAGTTTCCTTAAGATGAATTAAGGTGAGTGTAATTACTGTAACGTGAGCTTGGTGTTCTATTAATTTGATCATAAGGTCAGTAAAAGTCGGTCCATAACTGCACATGTGTATTTAGATTTTGATCTCAATTCTAGTGAGATACAATCTAGATCTATATTTTTGTCGACGGCGCTAGAATCTGTATTTTTGGAAATAAATAGTAAAATATTGTTAAAATATAAACACAAGTGGAAGAAAATATTCAGAGAGGGGCAAAATGAGAGAGAGGGGAGAGAGAGAAAGAGAGAGAGGGGAGGGGGGCGGGCGTAAAACTGCTGTTAATTCTGCTTGCTTTGGTGGGAAAGCGCAGCAGTCGACGGGGCATAGGGCTGGGGGTCCGTATAATGGTGCCACTATTTAATCAATTTAAGATTACTCGTCATTACTCTTCATTTCGTTATATTATATGTGAAAGCGATGTATCTCATTGTTTAGGACCCTTGATTTAAAAATATCTCTCTTTTATCATTTCTTACCATGTAGGCTTGACAAGGTGGGCACACTAAGTGCGGAAACTCTCCCTTGCAGTTCATTCATTTTTAAAAACAAAGCAACTTATCTCTTACATTACCCATATAACGTCAACAATCCACTAGATTTATACAATTTTTATATTCTTTTCCAATGCAATATGACATTTCTCTTTCCCATTATAAATATATAATCTTAAAATGAGAGTCATGCATTTTTTTAAATGTACTCGTGATTCCAACGGAGAGGATGGAATAAAGGTAATTTCAAACGAAAAATTTCTTTTTTTGGATCTTTAATTTTATAGACAGAAAATGGTTTTTTGAGGGAGGCTTAAAAATTGGGAAATTTAGCCTATCCGATTCAAATCACATTCAAGTGATGTAAGAGGGCATTTAGAATGGTCTATGATCTATGCAAATAATTATGCTTCTTTAATTCATGTGAAAATCGTAGTGCCTTTCCAAATTTGTTCTCCATTTTAAATCTATTTTCGGTTTCACTTGAACGTCGAAATGCGTACATGAGATGACGCGTTCGCTGGTGCTGATTAAATTGTTTATATATGACAAGCTGGCAGACCCGTTCAAAAGAACGGGAAACAGAAACAAAATGTTCTAAAATAAGATTTTTTTTCCTTTATCCATTTAACTCAAAATTATCAGTTTGAAAAGTAGAAGTAAAGATGATTGACTTGTATAATTTGAATTTTTTTTTCTTACTGTTGCAAAAACAAATTTTTTACCTCTGACTGTTTGCTAAGATAGGGTATATCGGTCTTAATAAAACCAAACAAAACTTAACAAATGAAGCAAACAAAAAAGGGAATGAGGTAAAAACATGCTGAAAGGAACAGAGTAATTACAAAAATTACCTGTAGATGGAAGTTGTTTTTTTTTAATCTTAACTTTGAAAAACAAAAAAAAATATTTTCCGTCTGCATTCAAGGGGCTTCGGACCGACACATGATTAATTTGGAATCAACAAAAATTAACCAAGTGGCTGCATTAAAAATATTTTTTTTTCTTTTACGGTGATATCATTCTTTCTAACAGTTCTTGATAATGTGATATTGAAAACATCTTAACTTTTCAAAAAAAAAAATATTTTCCATCTGCATTCAAGGAGCTTCGGACCGACACATTGATTAACTTGGAACCAACCAAAATTAGCCAAGTGGCTGCATTAAAAATATTTTTTTTTGGTTTTGCTGTGGTTGTCTATACAACATAGATCTTGATATTCTGCAACAGCATGAAAGTTTTCAGAAGAAACTGTGCAGCCGTTTCCAAATCCATAGAGTTCAAAGTTTGAAAGTGCGGTTTTAGTTGGTTCACTGCAGAGTGGGTCACATAATTTTCTTCCGTTTTCGTGCTAGATCTAGAATCTAGATCAGATTGTTCCCTGTCTTCGTGTTATCTAATCTGGATTAATAAGAATTTTTGACACATTAAACTTATCAAATCAAATATAAAGGCGATAGCCACAAAATTAATACCCCTTGAAGTGAAAGCTTTCAATAGCATTACTGCAATCAACTTGAGGCTTCATGCATCAACCTGCTTGACTCTTGTAATTGTATCAAAAGTAACAAATAACAGAGCTGCCAGTTCTTGATAATGTTAGATTTTATATTTTCTAGATCATATATAGTAAAAAGTCGTTGAATCTAATTTTGATCTAGATCTATTACGTTAGATTCCATATTTTCTAGTCCTACATATCTAGATCTAGAGTGAAGTTGGTTCACTGCAGAGTGGGTCGCAGAATTTTCTTCCCTGTCTTTGTGCTGGATCTAGAATCTAGATCATATTGTTCCCTGTCTTCGTGTAATCGAATCTGGATTCATAGGGATTTTTGACACATTAAACTTCATGACAATATCAAATTTAAAGGCGATAATCACAATTACCTCTTGAAGTCAAACCTTTCACTAATTTTGACGTGACGTCACTTCACAACAACTTTCCGAGAAGACGGAAGTAAAGAAGCGGAAAAGAAAATAGTTCCTTATAAAAACAATGGATATTTTTTTTGTCGTGTTTTATTTTTGAATTTTTACCCTTTTACGATAACATACAGCTTTTTTAAAGGCATTTTAAGCAAATGTGACGCTTTTATCGTAAGCGGTATAGGAGGACTCTACGGCAGCGTTTTTTTTTTTTATATTCATGCGCTCCTCATTTATAGATATAGATGACAGATTACAGTGCGGAACGCAAATTTGAACAATGATAGAATTTTTATGCTTTGCGCGTCATCGCTAATGTAAAACTTTCAGCTTTTGCAGTTGGGAAAACAAAAGAATTTTTAATTTAATGAAAATATTCACCAATGTTCGTGTTCCTGATTTCGAATGAAGGCTCTAGGCTTGCTGACAATGATAAACTTTAATGTAGATTCAGACCTAGGTTTTTTTAATCTAGATCGAGGTCTAGGATTAGTAGGGTCATTTGTGCTTGAAAATCCTGCTCAATATGTCAAAATTTATTCATCATCATGTCCTGCCCCTGGACTAGCCAACAACGTTGTCTACAGAGAGATCCTTCAACAGTAATTACAGTTAGAACTATTAGCCGTGTGAAATACTTGACCTCACACTTACAGCAACAGTACACACATTTTAAATTAACTGATGTTTACATTATTTTATGTGAGCTATACATTGTGGTATAAACTTGCATATTAAATATTTTAATGGATGCAAAGGGATAATTAATTTTTTTCAGGCAATACATAATTATGCAATTTATGAAATACTTATGCGGATTTGGTTATAATTTTGCGGATAACAAAGTTTTTCTACATGATACTAATGCGACTATCAATTGTTCGGTCCACTGACCCGTTAGTAGAATACAATTATTTGAACAAGCCCTTAGATAGTTGATTTATATGAGATAAAAACGCAAAAAGATATTTAAAATGAAATTTGTGTCCAATCATAATATTATTTCTCGAAACGATAAGGTAAGATGGATTCTTTTTTATCTTTTCAAAAGGAACTTAAGTTTTTTTTGTTTTTTATTTTTTTTTGTTTTTTTTTGCAAAATACAAAATAACAAGAAAAGCAGATGTACAATAAATACCATAAACATAAGGAACAGTTTTAAAAAGAAAGGTGAAGCACTTATACACTTACAAGAATGTAAAAAAAAAGTATAGCAATTAAAGGAATTTAATGAAAGTTGGTTAGAATGATTTTTTTTTATAGCGCTATAGTCTGTATTTGATGCTTAATATATTAAACAATAACTACTTTTCCCACTACTTAAATTTTTTCCGCAAACCCGCCATGAAAAGAAGGCCTATAAATTGACATAACCCAACATATAGCAATAAACTACGACTCGACACTCTTTACTTTCAATAGGCATTTCGTCCAATAGGCATTGCTTGGACGATAAAAAAAGAATGATGTGGGAATACAGGAGAGGAGTGCAGTATCCAGGCTCGAATGCGAGAAGTCCTGCATATCGTTTCAAGTAGACCTTGTTAAACATTGCTATAACAAAACTTTTTGCGATTAATGCTATCACTCTTTTGAGTAAAAAAATAATAAAAAAGATAATAATTACAATAATAATTATCATAAAAATTAAACATAAAATAAAAATGATAATAATGACAATGATAAAATAATAATAATAATAATAATAATAATAATAATAATAATGATGATGATGATGATAATAATAATATTAATAATAATAATAATAACTCTAATAATAAATAATAACAATAACTACTACTAATTTTACTAATATTATTATTATTAAGATTATTATTCCTAATAAAAATAATAACCATATTACAATTGAGCTAAAGACAAAAATATCATCATTATAGAAAATTTTCTCCTTGCCTCATAAATTCTAAAAAATAACCATTGTGCAACAAATTCATAAAAGTTTTACGTGCACATATTTTAAAATCTTTTAAAAGCTGTAAAATAGATATCAATTTTTATAATAATTCTGCAACAATAATGATCGAAATCCTCATAAACTCAACATTTTGCTTGACGGACGAAAATGAAATCAATCCATTGAGAGTGCGTTTAAGACGTCATACGATGCTCTGCTGCTAAGGAAAATTTTATGCGATGAAACAAAAAAGTTTGCGCACGCAAATTATAACAGAGATATATGTAGAGAGAGAGAGTTTGCCGTGATCTAAAATTCTCACTAGCCCTAACGCAATGAGTTCAACTAGATCTGAACGGAAAGAATGTGTTGACAATACCGTTGAATAAAAGTCTAGATATAGATCTAGATTACTTTTACAAAATTTCATTCGAATTGAACATTTTTTTTGTTTGCTAGCCTATTATGACATTATTTTGTATTGCCGATTTTACATAACTAGAACCGGAACCAAGATTCAGATCTTAGGTCTAGATCTAGATCTAGAAAGATTTTTTAGAAAGACATGCCTCCTAAAAAACGCCAGGCTCTTAGTGATAGGACTAAACTAGCAGAAAAGAGAAGAAATCAATTTAAGGGCTGCTGAAGAAAATAGATCTAGATCTAGAGGGGGATCAAGACCTAGAAAAAAAGGACCAACAGTATTATTGGTCTTGCAAATGACTTCCATGAAAGTGACTTGGACGAAAGACTCTCTACACATTTATATGTGGAGATCTAGATATTGTGTGTCAACATTGTAATGCACTTAGTTGGAGAGGTGAAAAGCAAACATTTTTTTGTCAGGATGGCAAGGTTAGAATCGAAATCCCTCCCCCCCCCCTCCCTCCCCCTCCACAGCTCATGAAATATTATGATGGCCAACCGATCCTAACAAAAATTAGAAACTACAACAATGCACTTGCCCTTCCATCAATAGGGTGTCATGAACATTAATTTCAAACTGGCTTTAACCTACCTTTACCATCCAGGGGAAACTTTACCATCGAATAGGCAACCTTTTACCGGAACGCGGATCAGTAACAAAATTTAGTCAAATCTATTTTTATGACTCAGATGCACAACTGGATTACCGGCTACTCCATTCAGGACTGGACCCACAGATTTTGAAAGATTTTCAGACAACGCTGCACTCTATAAACACTTACATCAAATCTTTCAAGACAGCTATAGAGGTAAGCGCTGAACAGTCTGATGTTAAGATAGTGTTACATGCCGAGAAGAAAACACATCAAAATGGACATGTCTGGAGTTACAACCTACCAACCTCTAGCGAAATTGCCGCTCTTCTACCAGGTGATTCCACTGGAAACTTAGACATCATTTTAAGATGCAGAGAAGGAGATGGACCAGAATTAATGCTGATCAATACGTGCCACCAGTGAGATAGGCTAACGCTATGTTAGCGATCACAGCTTTGTGTGACTTCACTGCGCAGGCTCAGATAGCGAGGTAGAACTCCCTGCCTGCGTAACTTTGATCCCGGAAGCGGAGGTGAAGGCACTTAGGAGACAGAAGAAACATAAAGTTAAACCCATTGGAAAGCGCGCCCCAGCCTGTTACTTTCCTTTGAACATGAATATGTTGTTTTATTTTTATTTCTTCATTAATGCGCTTTGCGCTTTAAATAGAAAACTAGTAAATGTATTAATATAACACATTTCAAGTTCGTAGCCTATCTCATAACTGTGGAGGTAAGTCGCGTATCCAGTTTTTTAATGTGCGCATTCAATCACTGGAAGCTCCTGCCTAGATCTAGAGCTAGCTAGATTCGGCGATAGAACCGAACCAATGTCATATCGTGTGTTATTGCTCGAAAAACATCCATTCATTTTTCCAAGACTAAATTGAACTTGTAGGCTATCTCGCAGCATCTGCAATTTATTTGTTTTCATATTCCAACTAGATCTACTGAGGCAATATTATAGGCCTACACGCACAATGGAAATTGCGCTCATTGTTCTGTTAAAATGATTATAAACTAATGTTTATGGGCCTAGGCCTACCTTTTATTATAAATAAGACTAATCAACTAGGTTGCCACTCTTAATTTTCTTTTTTTATACTCTTGTTTAATAAAATGGCGTCTATTTATTTTTTTTTTCATTTTCTGTCTTATATGTAAGGTCAGTTTCGCATTCAGGCATTAGCTTGTTGTTGTAGGTGACGTAGTATACAGTCTACATTAACAATTTTTTGAATGGGTTGAAGATTTTTTCAACATAATTATATTTGGATAGGTATTATTCTGTACAGTAAGCAATACAATATTTAATATTTCTGTTAAATCACACATTTAGCAATCTAATTTTTTTATGCAGAAAAAGAAGTGTAGAAGGCCTTGTTGTGTGGCCTGGAATTGCTCTAATAGACAATATAAAAAAACAGAATCTAATTCATCATAAAGAAACCGGGACATGTCGTCATATACTGACCGCCAAAAGAAACGCAACATCGAATCTTTAATACAGTCATATTGCTGAAAACTGCAAGCGATTAAATGAGACATGTGATACATCTTTTTAAAGGGTATGTATTGCTTTTTCAACTTAAAATAACGCCACATTCATCGTTGGCCTCTGTGGAGGAGGAAATTAGATTAAAACAAAAGACCCTCGATAAAGTAGATTTTATGAAAACAGGATACCATTGGTAAATTTCACAATGCAAACTATGCAGCAATTTTGACCACATTTTTACATACCTGTTCAGTAGATAAGTCTTTAGAATTTAATTACAAATCAAGGCAGGCTCCGGCTTATAATTTGTGTGCCCCCCTTGGGCTTCCAGTACAGCAGCACATCGACGTCCCATCGACGATACTAGAGTCTGTAAAAAAAAGTCTAGGAATAGCATTCCAGTGCCTTCGTAAGGAAGGTTCAAGATCATCGGGGTTTTGAGATCGATGGTCTTTACAGTCCAGCCTCCTTTGCAAGTAATCCCACAAATGTTTGATTGGATTAAGGTCCGGCGAAAATGCTGGCCAGGGCAGAACCTGGACGTCGCTTTGCTCAAGCGTGTTTGAGTGTATCTGGCTGTGTGAGCTCTTGCGTTGTCTTGTTGAAAAACAAGATTTCTATGCATGGCGGTGTAAGGCACCACGTGAGCCTGAAGCACATCTTGCACGTATGTTTGCGCATTTGTCGCGCTTCTATTGTGGAAAAAACTGGCCCAATTTTATCATGGTAAGAGACAGCACCCCACATCATCGAAGATGCTCCACCCCACCTGTCGTGTTCCCTAGCGCAATCTGCTTGGTATCATTCACCGCTTCTTCTCCATACACGTACACGGCCATCAGCAAGGTCAGTGCAGAATCGATATTCGACACTGAATACAACACTTCGCCATTGGATGCGATCCCACGCGGCATGTTCCTGGGCCCATAGCGTACTTTGATGTCGGTGACGCTGGGTCAGTATGGGGCCGATGTATGGGCGACGAGCACGTAGGCGAGAGGTAGATAAACGTCTTCTTGCTGCGTTTGCACTTATACGTTGGTTATTTCTTCCTCTTGTCTGACGCGGTGAAGCTGAAGCTGAAAGAAGTCTGTTTTTCATATGATTTCTGACGAGGTTTCTGTCTTGCGTAGTTCACCTAGGCCTCCCAGAACGGGGCCGACCACTCACCGTATCCGTCTCATGTAGACGTTGTTTGAGTCTAAAAATCGTCTTCCTGTTTACATTCATACGGATGGAAACTTCACTGATAGGAAGACCTGCTTGGAGCAATCCTAAAGCACGATTGCGATCAACTTCAGATAAGCGTGGCAATTGGTAAAAATAAAATCGTTTAATTCTAAAAATGGCAATTAATTATTGGGCACCTTGTAAGGTACCCTGGTGTGTAATTTTGAGAATCTCGACCACGTGGTTTTTCTACACGCACGGATTTTACATTTTTTACAGGGCATTCGCTCACATCGACCGGCAAACCACGCACGGGACTCGGGAGTGTGCTTGAACTCATGTTCAGATGTGTTACTACTCACAACACACAAAAAATCAACTCACTAACCTTTCTTTAGAGCGTGCATGGGCGCTTAATTAAGGAATGTCATGTTGCGTTTCTTTTGGCGCTCAGTATATTATTCTAACATACTGTAACAGTAAGATTTGTGTACGGCATACATATGTGTAGTAACAAACTGTAACAGTAAGATTTGTGTATGGCATATA